>CAMZMU010000075.1:42982334-43141028 GCA_947311845.1 Poa pratensis
CCTTAAACTTTGAGATCCTGCTATCCCTCATGCATCGATATACCAACGGGTGTTCAGGTTTCTGTCACTCCGGCAACCCCACAATTGGCAAACGAATACACAATGCATTCCCCTAGGCCCATAAAGGTGAAGTATCATGTAGTCGACGTTCACATGACACCACTAGAAGAATAACACCACAACTTAAGCATCAAACCATTAAATATTACTCAACATAGTTCACTACTAACATCAAGACTTCTCCCATGTCCTCAAGAACTAAACGAACTACTCACAAGACATCATACGGAACATGATCAGAGGTGATATGATGATGAATAACAATCTGAACATAAACCTTAGTCCAATGGTTTCACCCAATAGCATCAATAACAAGAGTAATCAACACCGGGAGAGTTTCCCCTATGAAATAGACAAGATTCAGCCCTAGATGTTACAGCGGAGACGGGGTGCAGCGGCGGTGATGATGGTGTTGGCGGTGGAGATGATGATGATGATGATCCCGATGAAGTCCAGCTCGATGACGGTGATGATGGCGACGATTTCCCCCTCCGGGAGGGAATTTCCCCCGGCAGATTTCTTCCTGCAGGGGAGCTTTTCGCTCTCTGGTGTTTTCCGCCTCGTGGAGGCGGCGGAATATTTCGATGGCCGTCCTCTGTGTGTTAGGGTTCCGAGGGGGTCAAGTACGCGAAGGGGGAACGGCTGAGGTGGGCCAGGGCCCCCAAACCACCTGGCGGCGCGGCAGGGGCCCCGCGCCAGCAGGTGAGGAGGGCCCACCTGGCCCTCTCAGCCTCCCCTTTTGGCCTCCTCCATCTTCTGGTAAAATAGGAACTTCCATATGTCTCCTTCGATTTATTGATCTTCAGAAATAGTGCATCTCGACGGTGCTTTTTCCAGCAGAATCCTGACTCCGGTGTCCAATTCTCCATTATTCATCAAACATGCAAAATAGGTAAAATAACATAAGTAACACTTCTAAATATGAAATATATCGATGAATAGCAGTAAATTATGATATAAAATAGTGATGCAAAATGGACGTATCAACCCCCCCAAGCTTAGACCTCGCTTGTCCCCAAGCGAAAACTGAGCTCAGTAAACATGACCACAAGTTTATGGAGCAAAGTGTCGATAAATAAAATACGGACAAGAAGCATCACATTCATTGATACACAAGTCATTCTAGACAGCAACTTCCCTTCATATAATCTAACTTGAAATAAGTAAAGGGAACCACGATGAAGTGCATAAAGAGAACCATGATTGGTGAAGGCAAACTTAAACTCTTGGTCAGAGAACAATTAACAGATCATACTTATCTTTCGAGAAGAGTCTTTATATCAGAGCTTATATAGCAGAACTTACATGCCTTAATCATAACAGTCTCCTTACAGTCATTGATAACTTTCAAAGTTATATTCATTCGGATAAAAGCTATTGTGCGAAACAAGGAAATGAGAGATATGATTAGAAGTATCAACACATATAACTAATTGGATCTCAACAACTCAAATGCTTGCTTGAGATAGAGAGGAATGGGTTTACTGACTCAACAATAATGTAAAAGATAGGCCCTTCGCAGAGGGAAGCAGGGATTAAATCATGTGCTAGAGCTTTTAAGTTTTGCAAAGCATATAGAGAGTATGAAAATAGTTGTTTGAGCTATGTATGTCGTTGTCAACGAATCGTAGTAAAGTGAACACTAACCCCTTGTCAACCAGACTTTCAAGAGCGGCTCCCATGAAGGACGTTATCTCTACCAGCAAGGTAGATCATCCCTCTTCTCTTTTGTTTACACATGTATTTTAGTTTCTTTATAGTTGACACTCCTCCCAACCTTTTGCTTACACAAGCCATGGCTAACCGAATCCTCGGGTGCCTTCCAACATTCACATACCATGGAGGAGTGTCTATTTGCAAATTAAGTTGCTTACTGATAAATCAGGGCAAAACATGTGAAGAGAATTATTAATGAAAGTTGTAGTTAATTGGGACTGGGCACCCCATTTGCCAGCTCTTTTTGCAAATTGTTGGATAAGCGGTGTATATGCCACTAGTCCATTGGTGAAAGTCTGTTTGACAAAAGTGCTAGAGAAACTCTACAGAACCCTCATGAGCTAATAAACAGTGACACAAAACTAGGAGTAATAAGTTTTGAATAATTTAAAGGTAGCACATGAAGTATTTACTTGGAATGGCGCAAAATACCATATAGTAGGAAGTTATGGTGGACTCGAATGGCAATGGTTTGGCTCAAGGTTTGGATGTATGAGAAGCATTCCCTCTCGATACAGGTCTTTGGCTAGCAAGGTTATGTAGCAAGCATAAGAGTTGAGGGATACAAACAATTATACAAGTGATAAGAATAATCATGCAATCTTCCTTAGAAGCACAAATAGTTTAACTTAAGAATACTAAGCTTATGAGCTACAAAGAAAGAAAGATCATGGAATAATATATTTGCATGCACTCCTCTCTCTACTTAAGTCTCAAAGTATTGTCTACTACTGACCAATGCTAAGTTTGCCAAAACCAAAAAGATTAACTTGGTGCTCTAAAAAGTGATCCCTATACTAACAACAAGGTTATCAATATGAAAGAGAATTGCAAGCTAAAATAAAGTATGCAGAAAGTAAATGATAAAACTTCTCATTAATATTTCATAACGGCAACTCACACCAAGGGATACATAGATAACCAACTAAAAGAGAGATACTTCCACATTGCAAACCATCATATAAGATAACTTCCCTACTCACGATATGACTTTATGGAAAAGTAAAAGGTAAAGATAATGATGTGATACCGCGGCACTCCCCCAAGCTTGGAACAAACCAAGGGGATGCCAATACTTATGAATTACTCCTTCGGTGGTGGTGGTGAATTGTCCTCATCATCAGACTTCCAGGGAAGGGGTTTCCCATCAACAAAGGACGACTTGGTTTCGATTATCCTGAAACTAGCAGCAGCGCTTATGTTTTTAAACCGAGTTTCATACTCACAGTTTTGATTCTGGACATCATAGAGTTGCGCCTGCAGTTTGTTGGTGGTGTTGATGAGGTGAAATATGTCTTCCCAGAGTTGTGCAGTCTCCTTCTTATGTTCAGCGACCAGCGCGGACACCATTGAGTGGAAGACTCCCACTTCACGTTCCGCCAGCTTTTTGTATGTGAAGACCTCTTGCTCCAGCTTCTCCATCCTGGCTTCCAGGCTCCCTTCTCCTTTGGGTCCTCGCACGTCTTCCGTCCGCAGCTTTCCATCAACCATCTGCGACTCCTTGGGATGCATCTTCAGCTCATCCATGTATGGGGTGACGACGTTCACAAAGAAACTGTCCTTTGGAGGCTTCGATGAAGACATGGCAGCTCTAGATCTGAAAACAATATCTGGACAGAAACAGCTCGAAACGAAACACGATGAAAAGGCGAGATACGAACCTCGGGGGTTCGGGTGAGTTATATAGCAAAAAGTTTTACAACATAAGGAAGGTACAGGAGGAAACCTGATCGGAGACGAGCTCCGGGGTGCTCAAACCACCAGGCGGCGCGGCTGGGGGGCCCACCGCGCCGACCTATGGTTTGGGCACCACGGGTGCCGTCTCCCATCCGGTTCGGTCTCTTATTTTTCCATATTTAATAAAAACGACGAAAATATCTTCTAGAAAGTTATTCGCGAAACTTTTCTTACCGAAACTGTTACCTATTCGAATCGAATTCTGCAGTCCCAGAAAAATGTTCTTCAATGAAAGTTTCCGGAGTCACCACTTTAATTGTATCAACCTCTTCATTAATAGAATCTCCAGAAATATAATGCTTGAGTCTTTGACCATTTACCACTTGTGTAGAGTTATCTTTCAATGAAGCAATTTTTATTGCACCTGAACGATACACCTCCACAATAACAAATGGTCCTTCCCATTTTGAGAGTAACTTTCCTGCAAAAAATCTGAGACGAGACCTATACAATAGAACTTTCTCACCAACATTAAATTCTCTTTTAAGAATTCTCCTATCATGCCATCTCTTAACTTTTTCTTTAAAGAGTCTAGCATTTTCATAAGCCTCACTTCTCCATTCATCTAAAGAACTTAAATGCAACAACCTTTTCTCACCGGCAAGTTTAAAATCTCTATTAAGTTCTCTCACTGCCCAATAAGCTTTGTGTTCTAATTCTAAAGGCAAGTGACAAGCTTTACCATAAACCATTTTATAAGGAGACATGCCCATGGGGTTCTTATAAGCAGTTCTATAAGCCCATAAAGCATCATTTAACTTACTAGCCCAATTTTTTCTAGATTTATTAACAGTCTTTTGCAAGATAGATTTAATCTCCCTATTTGACAATTCTACTTGTCCACTAGTTTGAGGATGATAGGCTGAAGCAATTCTATGATTAACACCATATTTAGCAAGAGTCTTTCTAAAACCACCATGGATAAAATGAGAACCTCCATCAGTCATAAGATATCTAGGTACACCAAACCTAGGAAAAATGACATCTTGAAGCATTTTTAAAGAGGTCTCACCATCAGCACTTTTAGTAGGTATAGCTTCTACCCATTTAGTGACATAATCAACAGCAACAAGTATATGAGTATTACCTTGTGAAGAAGGAAAAGGACCCATGAAGTCGAATCCCCAACAATCAAATGGTTCAATAACAAGAGAATAACTCATAGGCATTTCATTGCGTCTAGAGATATTACCAACCCTTTGACATTCATCACAAGATAAAATAAACTTTCTTGCATCCTTAAAGAGGGTAGGCCAATAAAAACCTGATTGTAGAACTTTCTGCGCAGTTCTATCTCCAGCGTGATGCCCTCCATAAGCACTTCCATGGCATTTCCTCAGTATTTCCTGTTGTTCATATTCAGGAACACATCTTCGCATAATACCATCGACTCCTTCTTTATATAAGTGTGGGTCATCCCAAAAGTAATGCCGCAAGTCATAAAAGAATTTCCTTCTTTGCTGAGCTGAAAAGGTTGGAGGCAAGTACTTGGAAACAATAAAGTTAGCATAATCAGCATACCAAGGACTATCTCGCGAACTTACACTTATTGCAGCCAATTGTTCATTTGGAAAGCTATCATTAACAGGAATAGGATCATAAGGAATGCTTTCCAATCTAGACAAATTATCAGCAACAGGATTTTCAGCACCTTTTCTATCTATGATATGCAAATCAAATTCTTGCAAAAGAAGTACCCATCTAATAAGCCTTGGCTTAGCATCTTTCTTTTCCATAAGGTATCTAATTGCAGCATGATCAGTATGAATAGTGACTTTCGAATCAACTATGTAGGGTCGAAATTTGTCACAAGCAAAAACTACAGCTAGAAATTCTTTTTCAGTAGTGGCATAATTCTTTTGAGCAGAATCAAGAGTTTTACTAGCATAATGAATAACATTTAACTTTTTATCTACTCGCTGCCCAAGAACAGCGCCTACAGCATAATCACTAGCATCACACATAATTTCAAAAGGTAAATTCCAATCAGGTGGTTCAACTACAGGAGCGGTGATTAAAGCCTTTTTCAAAGTTTCAAAAGCTTCCTTACAATCATCATCAAAAACAAAGGTACATCTTTTTGAAGAAGATTAGTAAGAGGCTTGGAAATTTTAGAGAAATCTTTAATAAACCTCCTATAAAAACCAGCATGACCAAGAATACTACGAATACCTTTAACATCTTTGGGACAAGGCATCTTTTCAATTGCCTCCACTTTAGCTCGATCAACTTCAATACCTCTTTCAGAAATTTTATGTCCAAGAACAATTCCTTCATTAACCATAAAGTGGCATTTCTCCCAATTAAGAACAAGGCTAGTTTCTTCACATCTCTGCAAAACTTTGTCAAGGTTGTGCAAACAATTATCAAAGGAAGTTCCATAGACGGAGAAATCGTCCATGAAGACTTCCACAATTTCCTCACAAAAGCCATGAAAAATAGCAGACATGCATCTTTGAAAAGTAGCAGGAGCATTACATAAACCAAAAGGCATACGTCTATAAGCATAAGTTCCATAAGGACAAGTAAAAGTAGTTTTCTCTTGATCTTGCGCTCTCACAGCAATTTGAGAAAACCCAGAATACCCATCAAGGAAACAAAAGTGAGTTTTCTTGGACAACCTCTCAAGCATTTGATCAATAAAAGGCAAAGGATAATGATCTTTCTTAGTTACTTTGTTAACCTTTCTAAAATCAATGCACATCCTATAACCAACTACTACTCTTTGAGGAATTAGTTCATCATTTTCATTAGGAACAACGGTAATTCCTCCTTTCTTAGGAACACAATGCACAGGACTTACCCATCTACTATCAGCAATAGGATAAATAATACCAGCTTCAAGAAGTTTTAATACCTCATTTCTTACCACTTCTTTCATCTTGGGTATTAAACGACGCTGATGCTCAACAACAGGCTTTGCATCAGGTTCCATGTTGATGGCGTGCTGACATATAGTAGGAGAAATTCCCTTCAGGTCATCAAGAGTATATCCCATAGCTCCGCGGTGTTTCCTCAACACTCCCAATAACCTTTCCTCCTCTGTACCTGAAAGTTTAGAGCTGATAATAACAGGATATATTTTCTTATCATCAATATAAGCATATTTAAGATTATCAGGCAGAGGTTTCAAATCAAAAACAGGATCCTCCTTGGGTGGCATTGTGGTACCCAAATCTTCCACAGGTAAATTGTGTTTGAGCATAGGTTGACGAAGGAATACTTCATCAAGCTCATTCCTTTCTTCCCTGAAGTTCTCACTTTCATGATTCTCCATATGTTGCTGCAAAGCATTGTTAGGAGCAAGAACAATAGATGCAAGTTGAGCAATTTCAAAATCCTCACTAGGCAATTCAGTTTCATAAGGTGCTTTAGCAAATTTAGAGAAATTGAATTCATAAGATTCACCAGCAAATTTAGTAAAGATTTTCTCTTTCTTACAGTCTATAACAGCACCACAAGTATTCAGAAAAGGTCTACCAAAAATAATAGGACAACTATCATTGGCAGCCGACCCAAGTACAAGAAAATCAGCAGGGTATTTAGTCTTACCACAAAGGACTTCGACATCTCTAATGATACCAATTGGAGAGATAGTTTCCCTATTAGCAAGCTGAATAACCACATCAATCTCTTCAAGTTTACAAGGAGCAATTTCGTGCATAATTTCCCTGTAAAGCTCATAAGGAATAGCACTAGAACTTGCACCAATATCACATAAACCATAATAGCAATGATCACCTATCCTAACAGAAAGCACAGGAACACTAGACTTCCTAGAACTTTTAGGATGTGAGACAATATTAGAAGCATCCTCACAAAAGATAATGTGTCTATCTTCTAAATTTTCAGTGACAAGATCTTTAACCAATGCTACAACAGGTTCAACAGTTATTTGCTCATCAGGTTTGGTAGTTTTCTTATTACTTTTACTAACAACACCAGTTATGATAGTATGTTCCTTAATCTTATTAGGAAAAGGAACTTTTTCAATATAAGGTTCTGGAATAATGCGATCAGCAACATTAACCTCAACACCTTTAGATATATGAGAAACAGATTCATCTTTATATGGTTCATGATAATTTTTAAAACCCTCCTTCGGCAAACCGAAATAGGAAGCAAAGGCTTTATAAAAGTTTGCAACAATTTGAGAGTCAAGACCATAAGTAGTGCTAATTTTGCGATAATCATCAGTATCCATAAAATTTTTAACACACTCAAAGTCATAGCTTATACCTGACTCCCTACCTTTGTCATTCTCCCATCCTTCAGTGTTCTCCTGAATCCGATCAAGAAGGTCCCACTTAAACTCTTCTTTATTACGAGTGAACGATCCAGCACAAGTGGTATCCAATAGAGTTTTATCTTGAAAGGAGAGTCTTGCATAAAAGTTATCAATAACAATATTACCAGGAAGCTCATGAATGGGACATTTGAGCATTAATGCCTTCAATCTCCCCCACGCTTGAGCGATACTCTCTCCATCATAGGGCCAGAAGTTATATATGAGGTTCCGATCCTTATGAATCTCACTTGGAGGATAGAATTTGGAGTAAAAGAGAGGTACAATTTCCTCCCATCCAAGAGAATACCCATTCTTCAGCAGTTTATACCAATGTGCAGCTTTACCAGACAGTGATAGAGAGAATAATTTCTTCTTAACTTCTCCCATCGAGATACCTGCACACTTAAATAACTCGCACAATTCATGCAGAAATAACAAATGATCTCCAGGATGGACAGTTCCATCTCCTGCATAGCGGTTATTTGTGACACGTTCAACAATTTTCATAGGAATTTTGAACGGTATTACCTGCTCATCTGGCGCCTCCTCTACTACCTTAGCAGTGGTAGTTGTTTTCCCAAATAGGAATTCAAGAGAAGACCCCTCCATAATGAGATATAGCAGCAGGCAAAAATAAAAACAGCACGTACAATAAATGTTTCCCTTACCAATTCCACTTACCAATAGCGCTACACTCCCCGGCAACGGCGCCAGAAAATAGTCTTGATAACCCACAAGTATAGGGGGTGTATCGTAGTACTTTCGATAAATAAGAGTGTCGAACCCAACGAGGAGCAGAAGGTGTTGACAAGCGGTTTTGATGAAGGATTCACTGTAAATGCTCACAGACAAGTTTTTAGGAGTTTTTGATATGACAGATAAATAAAGTACAAGTAAATAAAATGCAGTAATAATAGTTGCAGCGAGTGGCCCAATCCTTTCTACAGCAAAGGACAAGCCGGTTGTTGTACTTATAATGACCAAACGTTCTTGAGGACACACGGGAATATTGTCAAGTGCTTTCGCTTCATATAGTTGATTAATCTTCATTGTTTTGATAAGTGTTGTGTGGGTGAACCTATGCTAATGCACCGCCCTTCCTAGGACTAATACATACTTGTGATTATACCCCTTGCAAGCATCCGCAAATACAAGAAAGTAATTAAGATAAACTAACCACAGCCTTAAACTTTGAGATCCTGCTATCCCTCATGCATCGATATACCAACGGGTGTTCAGGTTTCTGTCACTCCGGCAACCCCACAATTGGCAAACGAATACACAATGCATTCCCCTAGGCCCATAAAGGTGAAGTATCATGTAGTCGACGTTCACATGACACCACTAGAAGAATAACACCACAACTTAAGCATCAAACCATTAAATATTACTCAACATAGTTCACTACTAACATCAAGACTTCTCCCATGTCCTCAAGAACTAAACGAACTACTCACAAGACATCATACGGAACATGATCAGAGGTGATATGATGATGAATAACAATCTGAACATAAACCTTAGTCCAATGGTTTCACCCAATAGCATCAATAACAAGAGTAATCAACACCGGGAGAGTTTCCCCTATGAAATAGACAAGATTCAGCCCTAGATGTTACAGCGGAGACGGGGTGCAGCGGCGGTGATGATGGTGTTGGCGGTGGAGATGATGATGATGATGATCCCGATGAAGTCCAGCTCGATGACGGTGATGATGGCGACGATTTCCCCCTCCGGGAGGGAATTTCCCCCGGCAGATTTCTTCCTGCAGGGGAGCTTTTCGCTCTCTGGTGTTTTCCGCCTCGTGGAGGCGGCGGAATATTTCGATGGCCGTCCTCTGTGTGTTAGGGTTCGAGGGGGTCAAGTACGCGAAGGGGGAACGGCTGAGGTGGGCCAGGGCCCCCAAACCACCTGGCGGCGCGGCAGGGGGCCCCGCCGCCAGCAGGTGAGGAGGGCCCACCTGGCCCTTCTCAGCCTCCCCTTTTGGCCTCCTCCATCTTCTGGTAAAATAGGAACTTCCATATGTCTCCTTCGATTTATTGATCTTCAGAAATAGTGCATCTCGACGGTGCTTTTTCCAGCAGAATCCTGACTCCGGTGTCCAATTCTCCATTATTCATCAAACATGCAAAATAGGTAAAATAACATAAGTAACACTTCTAAATATGAAATATATCGATGAATAGCAGTAAATTATGATATAAAATAGTGATGCAAAATGGACGTATCAAAAGGCAGGGAAAGAAAAGACCAAATGGAACACGTAACTAATTATGACTGATCTTCTCGCGTGGCCACGTGTCGTACGGAGCTGGCTCGGTAGACATTTCGGAAGGTTTCCCTCCCGATAGTGGTACCACGTGGAGCTGCTGGAAAACAGCGTGGATGTCATATTTTAGGATATCCCAGCATGATTTGTTGAAGCTGCCAGAAAAGTGAAAGTGCATGTGCCCTCATGTGTGGTTTTGGTAATTAATGACAATCTCTATGGACTAATGGTTGCATTGAGCTATCCTTGTAGGGCTTGTCCATTGGCAATGCTTGAACATCATGTGCTGGTATCAAGATTGAAAGAAGAAGATAAAGTGATGACCAAAGCAATATTCAAGTCTTCATATATATTAAGAGAAGAAGATGAAGTACAAGTTCAAGAGAAGCATCTCGAAGAAATCCTATGCTTGAAGCTTGTCACCCATTTGGAGATAATTGTCAAGTGAAGATGTGTCTAAGAGAGGCTCTCCCATAGTGGTGTATGGGGGAGCGGTATGTGAGTCTTCACCAAGCAAAGCGCAATCAAGAAAGCCGATCCACTTGAAGAGATCAAGATCATCATCATCTAGCTCAAGTGGAATGTGCAAGGCAAATGTATGATCTTGATAGGGTTTCTATTTTACCGGTCTCATGGTGTTAGTGGGAGACCGGGTTATAGGATAGACGGCGTACTATAAAGAGGGGCTCTCAGTGAGTAACTTGATCGCATCTTTGTGGAGAGATCAAACCTTTGCATACTTGGCACATCATCTTTCTTAGTTCTTATTTGGCTTTTATCCATGTGAGAATTTGGACCTTGTGTTCATCTCCATACCAAGCTCTAGTTCATCAAAAACGGATTTCATATGAATATCTTGTTGCGTTTTTTATGTTGGAGGTTTTACCCGTTTGTCTTTTCTAAGAGAAGTCAAACTCTCTTCTTGTGGTTTCCTCCTCACATGATGGAATATGATGTGTATATGCATGATCTTGTAAATCTTGTGATTATCTTCGAAACAAGCCCAAGATCATAGAAAACGGAGTCCGGATGAAAAACTTGTTGGTTTCTTGATGTTGGAGGATTTACCGGTTGTTCTTTAATAGAGATGTTAACCTTTCTACATTTGGTTTTGTCCTCCCTTGTTGGACTATGATGTTTCTCTGCATAATCTTGTAAAGCTCGTTGTGGTGATTCCAACGAGCCCAAGAACATCAAAAACGGAGTTCGTATGCGAAAGTGTGTTCGTTTTCGTGTTGATGTTTCTGCAGTTTTTGTGTAGACCGGACACCGGAGTCTCCGGCCCGGACCAGAATTCGCGAATGGTGACACCTACTGGTGCCAGGCCGGAAGTAGGCCGGAAAGTTAGGCCGGAAACTCCGGTCTAACGCGTTACTGGGCCTAACGGGTAGATTTTTTGGGACCTATTTAAGGGGTATTCTTCCCCAATGTCCCCCAACTCTCAAGCACGAAAAAAACCCCCATTGTTGACCTTCTTGAAGAAATAGGCTTACGCCCCGCTATATTAATATAGCAACCACCCGATACAACTTTGAGTCCACTACTGGGGCAAACAGCACAGTCCAGCCCAAAAGGAAAGAAAGAGAAAAAAGAAGAGAAAACAACGCCGACATCGGCGGATAACCGAAAACGAAAGTGACTCTCAACTGATGCGTCCTCTCCGGCATATTCCCACCACGATCCTAGCGCTCTGAATCGCCGCGTACCAAACAACACCTCCAAGAAGGAAGCGACGACGACGACGCTGCTGCCCGGACAGGTCCTAGGGTTTCCCCCGGTACGCTCCGAGGAGTGGGGAAGGGGCACACCCGACGCCCTTCAAGAAGGAAGGGCGACACTCTCAAGCGTCACCGCGTCGGTGCCAAAACAACTGGGATTTCTCCCGACCCCCAAAAACCACCTCCCGGACAATCTAGAGCGCTCCACCAAATCTTGCCGCCCACCACCAGACGCCACCTCGGTCTTGAGTCACGAACGCCGTCTCACCATGGCAAACACTGCGAGGCCAGACTGAGAAAAGACAACCGTAGACAATGGGTGGCGGTACCACAACCACGCGGGAGGGAACAACCTCCACCGCCATAGGCGGTAGCCGACCGGACACAACAACAAGAGCACACCAAACCATTGGAGCCGGAGGGTGGCGGCAGCACGGCCACCTGGAGGACGTCCTCCACCGCCACCTACGGGTACCGACCGGACGCGGTAGCAAGGACACAACAGGCCGGGCAGGCCCGACCGGGTCCCATGAGGACCCGTAAAGTCCCCGCCGCCACGCTGCTGCACGCAGGCCACGCCGCCGCTACCCTCTTGACCGACACCATAGGTCCGGCCGGACCCGGACGAGCCCGCGAAGCTTCCGCCGTCGCGCTGCAGCAGGGCGATGTCGTCTCCGCCATCAAAGTCGCGAGCTGTAGCTCGTAGTCAACCCGGAGGCAGCTGGGTCACGTCCGGCCCGCCTTCACCCAGATCGGGCCCGAAGGGCTCAGATCTGGGCCGGCTGGGCTCCGGCCGAGCGCTCCCCGGCTAGCCTCGCTACCAACGGTAGCCCACCGCCGTGTACACCACCGGCGCAGCTACAGGTCACCCCGCCGCCACACACACCTCCGCCACGAGGGGAGAGGCAGGAGGCCGCCGGCGCCGGTGCCGCCCGGGCCTGGCTCGGCACGAACGCCGGCGATGGCGGAAGGGGAGGAGAAGAGGAGGGGTCGGAGAGCGAGCGCGGCGCGCGCGGCCCAGTCGCCCGCGCGGGGGCGACCAGGTCGCGAGAGGAAGGGGTCGGGTCGCGAGAGAAAAAAGTCATTTTCTTGAGCTTGGTTTCTCTCTATTCCTCCATGATTCTTGCCTCTAATTAGAGGGAAAAGAGAGAGGAGATCTAGATCCATCATTCCACCAATCAATCTCTCCTCTAAGTGAGAGGAAGCTTTTGGATCTAGATCTTGGAGGGATTTGGTGTTCTTCTTGGTTCTTCCTCTCTTCTCACCCATAAGCATTAGTTGCTTTTGGTGGGATTTGAGAGTGAAAGATTTGAGTACTTGTGCTCTTGCCATTGCATTGTGCATCGGTTTGTGCTCTCCACGAGGATTCGTGGAAGTTGAAAATTTGTGAGGTTGTTACTCTTGGGTCTTTGGACCCTAAACGCCTTTTGCGGTGGTTGAGACCTTTTGTGGTCACTTGGGAGCCCCCAATCCTTTTGTGGGTTGTGCCTCAAGATTGTTGTAAAGGCTCCGGATTCCGCCTTGAAGGATTTTGATAGTGGAAGGTGAACTGAACTTTTGGGCAAGATTCATCGGAGAATAGGGTGAGGCCATTTGTGCCGTCTTGAGTTTGAAACGCACACCCCTCCAACGAGACGTACTCCCCTAAAAAGGAGAAACTCGGGAATACATCATCGTCTCCGCGTGCCTCGATTATTTCTATACCCGAGCTCTTTACTTATGCACTTTACATTGTGATAGCCTTCGTGATTGAAGTTTTATATATTGTTATCACTTTGTTGATTGTCTTGCTTAGCATAAGTTGTTAGTGCACATAGGTGAGCCTAGTATATTTAGGTTGTTGGCTTGTTAATTTAGGCCCAGTTCTTTTCGGCTTCGGCTTGTGCATAAGCCACTCCGGTTTGAGCTACCCAGAGAAACAACAGTGAAAAAAAGCCCGTGAGAAATTGCAGTCCAGTTCTTTTGGGCTTCCATTGTCCGAGCTTATTGTTTTAGCTTTTTTGATGAAAAGTCTGTAATGCCCTGAGATGATTTTATATTTTAACTACCTCATAATAAGTTGTTTCTTATTGTTTTTGCTGCTAATTTGAGTGAGAAAACAATTCCAGAATTTGAGAAAGAAAAAATCCAGAATTTACTGTACGCACTGTACATGACAGCAATGAATCGCAGGATCTTGAGGCTCCAACGGAGAAATTGAAAGTTATTTCTACCGATGCATGATGTTGAAGCGTCCTAGAGAGGAGCTGCAGGTCGGGAGGTGGCTGGCGAGCTCCGGCCGGCCGGCTGGCGAGCTCCGGCCGGCCGGCCGGCAAGCAGATCAATTGTATCAGCAAGCAATCGGATGGATTCCCACCCACGAGCTAGATCTCCGCTCGATCCGGGCCGACGCAGGACCTTGAGCTGGTGGGTGGCGAAGGGAGCAGAAGGTCGGCCGATACCTTGAGCTGCCGCAGGTCGGAAGAAGCAGGCGGGTCGGAGTTGGGCCGCGGCGGACCGACGGTCGCGCAACTCGAAATCAACTCGAGCAGGCGGACGAGATGGGGTCATCGCGGGCTAGGGGCGGCTCGGGAGCGGCGACCGTGGAAGCGACAGGCGGCGGCAGCGGCAGCGCCGGAGTTGCTCCTGGCGGCGGCGTCGCCGAGAACAGAGGGACTGTTCGCTCGGGAGAGAGAGGAGAGGAAAAATGAATGGACTACGATTCGCTCGGGCAGCGCGGTGGCAAATTGCTGCAATTTTCTTGTCAAACAGGGGCAACACAAAAAACGATTCGCTCCACTCAGCTGGAAGCCGCGGGCGGCGGCGGGAAGTAGGGGTCAGGTGGCTTTTTCCCACTGTGAAGAAACTGTGGAAGCTGGCTGCCCAGAGAAATAGCTTAAATTCGAGTTCTTTTGGCTTTAGGCTTTTTTTGACTATTAAGCTGTCTAGAAGCTCCAAAAGAACTGGGCCTTAAACACCTAGTTTTATTCCGCAATTATCAAGCCTAAACCGAAAAAGTTTTAATTCGCCTATGCACCCCCTCTAGGCGACATCCTTGTCCTTTCAAAAAGCCGTCGGGGTCGGGTGCCTTGTCCGATGCAGTGTTGGGCTATTCCTATGTGAAACACCCTCGCTAAAGACATCAAGACAAGTAACCTCGTTGGACACAGCCTCCCGATGTCTCCCATTCCTAAGACTCTTGTCTAGTTTGTTAAATCAATTATGTGATCTTTTTTAGCGTTTTACTATGCCGGTAGCAGCAAAAGCATGTCACCGCCACGCTCCTCAACTTATTTGTAGCTTTTTCTTGTTTCGGATTTCTATGCATACAAGATGTTATGGAGTATATATAGGCGTATACTCACGGCTTGTGTGTGAGGAACTGCGGATACCGGAGTTCGTAAGAATTTATCGAGCCATGTGTTATTATGGTTAGGTCAGATCGACATGCTAGAGCGTGCGTCACAGTGTCAGTGCATGTGCTGTGAATGCAGTATAGAAAGGTGTTTTCGTGTTCAGGGAGAACATGCATGCGGCATCCCTCGTAGTTATTGTTTGGCCAATGATATTCAGTTGAATTCTACATTTGATTTGCCATATTTTATTAAATACCTTGTTAATAAGGGCACGCACCCAATATTAGCTTTCCGTGGGCACAGATACAATATATGAACCCTGTGGACCACCCCATGGGGGCGGTGAAGGGAAAGCCCCCATTGGTAGAAAAAAACCCACAACCCCTTGGGGTTATCCTGTGTTCTGTTTCTATCATTTAGTAGACCAATCCTTAGAAAAAGTAAAACAATCGGGTAAGCCATGCATGCAACCATGTAGATTACTTTTGGTTTTCAAAATTTAAAATGTTTTATCTTTTGAACCGTAAATCAAAATTCAGATTTGTTTTCACGGTTGACTTTGTCACGACGAGATCTTCAAAATTAGATCCCATCTTGATATCGTTTGACTTTCGACCCTAGTTGCCAGATTATACTCACTTAGTCACCATGTATTTATAAGTTGATTACCAGGTGAAAATCGAATGGTTGCTGCTATTCCGCGGGTCTCGTCCTTTGGTGACACTTGACGATATTCTCATCATTTTGCTCTCCATTTCGCGCCTCCTCTCCAGGGATGACGTCGACGGCAAGGACAACACAGACGACGTCATGACAGGGGAAGAGATATTAACAAGCATGTCAGGAGCTGTGTTGATGTCAAGCTGCTGCTACTCCGCGGGCCTCCTCGATCTCCACCCCGTGGAGACTATATATGTGAAACTGCAGCTTGCACAGGCATAACAACAAACAGCTGGCAGGCAGCGCACTAAAACAGCGCGCGAGTCCAAAACAAAGCAAGGATCAACGAGAAGAAACATCACATTTGCACAAACTGGAAGGAAGAGGACCAAGTGAGAAAGAGAGGGAAGGGGTGAGCCATCATCTCACCGGTTTCCCAGGTCGTCCAGCACGGGCACGACTCGAAAAGGCCGGGCACAGTCGGGCACGGGGGTACGAGGGAGCGGTCCACACACAACAAGGGCACGGGCAGAGTGTTTCGGGCCAGGAGTGGTCCGCGAGGCACGTTCGGGCGTGCGAGCCACAACACAGCACCTCATACTTTCTTTCTCATAGTCAATCCGATCAATTCCACCACTATTCCCACCATGTAGATCCAATTGATCCCATTCTTGGATTCTTGGCGAGAGAGTTGGGGCTTAACCCTGAAGAATAATTAACCACTGCTACCAAACATCTGAAAAAAAAAAGCTACACGTGGATTCTTGGATTTTTAGGGCGGGCGTGGATGTCGGAGCGGCGGCTCCGGATTTCGTCACGCGTTGAGATCGTCTCCGCCGTGTTAGTGTCGGCTGTGGTTGCTAGGGTGACATGGTCGTCGACTCGTTTTTGGTGCGTGGCCTTGGGGCCGGCGTGGATGTCGGAGCGGCGGCTCCGGATTTCGTCTTGCGTTGAGATTGCCTCCGCCGTGTTTGTGTCGTCTATGGTTCGCTAGGGCGACATAGTCGTCGACTCGTTTTTTGGGGCGTGGCCTTGGGCCCGGTGTGGTGCGTTGTGTTGTATGGTTTTCGGCCGGTTTCCCTCATAAACTGTCCAACTCTTTTCGACTTTATCAATCAAAGACATTGCCGAGGTTCGAAAAAAAAATCCAAATATCCCTCCTTTTTCCCAATTCATTGTTTTCACTAGTGCATCCACTACCTCCACCAACGGTTTAGAAAAGCGTCACACTCCCTCAAAAGTGTGGTCGGAGTTTGATTACAAAAAAGTTACGAGGCCGGATGGTGTGAAAAGGTGGATGATAGTATGCAAAAGATGCAAGAGCCACCTGGATAGGCACACCAAAATGCACCAAAGGAAGGCCCCAAGTTTAATTGTTCATATTGGTTTATCACTTGATATTGTTGACTCTCCTGGTTTTGTCATATGTATTCAAGCTTCCATAATTCTAGATACCAACCAGTTTCTAGACAAAGTACAAGTAGGGATGTGAAAAAATTAGGCAAAAATGCTCTTCGGCAATTAAAAGATGACTTTACTACATGCATCTTTTCAGGGTTTTTATCTGGAGTGGTCGGCATAAGTAAGACTACATACGTTTGGTTGCTCATTATGTTAGTAGCAAAAATTGGGAATCATTTTGCTGAAAATATAATTAAAGTTGTTAATGACTTTGGTCTCACCGACAAAAAATGGGAACAACTAGGCAAGTATTTGGATATTGCTGCATCAAATACTAATGCAATGAGTGGCCTCTCTCTTGTAGTTAACACTTATGCTGAAACTTATACATTTGAACCGAACCAAACGTCTAAATTAGAAAAAAACGAGAATATAAATTTGCATTGATATATTGTTTATCCAAAAAAATCGATTTAATTTCGTTTTTCTGAGAACAGACAAAAGCTACACGTGGATCTGCTACCAAAATCTGAAAAAAATAAGGAAGAGAAAGGAAGAAAACAGTGCTGCAAAAGCGGTCCTTTGGCGCTGTAGCTCCGCAGAACAGGTCGCGAGGCTCCCCGCCGCGAACCACGCCCCCGCAGCCGCTCGCCACCGCTCGCCACCACCGGCAATGCCGCGCGGCCGCTCCCGCGCAACGCCCCTCCCTTCAAAGCGGCGCCCTCCTCCCCCGACCCCTCGCTAGTGCCGCCATCCCCGTTCCCCCTCCTCCACCGCGCTAGCTGGCCCACATGACCGCCGCCGCGGTGCTCCTGCTGGCCGCCGCGCTCCTCGCGAGCGCGGCGTCGGGGTCGAAATGGACCTTCACAAAGAAGGGCAGCGTCGTCTCCTACGACGAGCGCTCCCTCCTGATCGACGGCCGGAGGGACCTCTTCTTCTCCGGCGCCATCCACTACCCGCGGAGCCCCCCCGAGATGTGGCCCAAGCTCCTCAAGATCGCCAAGGAAGGCGGCCTCAACACCATCGAGACCTACGTCTTCTGGAACGCCCACGAGCCCGAGCCCGGCAAGGTAGCAACCACTCTTCCATTGCCCAATTGCAGAAAACAGAGAGATGCGAATGCAAATGCAGCTCACATTTTGCGTATGATGCAGTACAACTTCGAAGGCCGGTACGACCTGGTCAAGTTCCTCAAGCTGATCCAGGACCACAACATGTACGCGGTCGTTCGCATCGGCCCATTCATCCAGGCAGAGTGGAATCACGGGTCCGTTAATCTGCCAAAATCTTATATATGTTTTCAGCCAATTTTGCGTGTGGTGTGCAATCCTGATGTATATGCTCAGCTCATGTGATTGCTTCTTCTATCTTTTTGCTACCCCCTCAGTGGCTTGCCTTATTGGCTTAGGGAGATTCCCCACATAATATTCCGCGCGAACAACGAGCCTTACAAGGTAATCGAGTCAACAGCTCCAAGCCTGGTATATGTGCATCCGTGCCTAGAGTTATAGAAAAGAATGACCGTTTGTGTTCCTATTGCAGAGGAAATGGAGAAGTTTGTGAGATTCATAGTGCAAAAGTTGAAGGATGCGGATTTGTTCGCGTCTCAAGGAGGACCCGTCATTCTAGCCCAGGTCAGCTGAACGCTACCTGTATGATGCCATTTATCTACATCTGTTTATGCGCTGCTGCCGGTGATTCATGCACCGTGCATTTTTCACAGATCGAGAATGAGTATGGGAATATTAAAAAGGATCATATAACAGATGGCGACAAGTACCTTGAATGGGCTGCTCAGATGGCCCTTAGCACCAACATTGGAGTCCCTGGATAATGTGCAAGCAAAGTTCGGCTCCTGGTGAAGTGGTAACTCTTTTACTAAATATATGGTGAACGCCTTAAGATGTTCTCAAACGATAAAAACACGTTATTTTTTTACATGAGCTTCCAATTGGAAAAGGGGACTGAAGTCTTGTAAAAGTTGAACCCTTTTTTGTGAAATTTATGTGCACCAAACATGCTCTAAACTTGAACATTTCCTCCGAGAGAGAATGTTTTATCCAGAGTTATTGCTTTGTCTCGATATCTTAATATGTCCTTGCTCTCACTAGATTCCTACTTGCAACGGAAGGCACTGTGGGGACACATGGACACTGCGTGACAAAAATAAACCTCGCCTTTGGACTGAGAATTGGACTGCACAGTAAGTTCAAGTTCATACTCAACATTCTACTGTTTTCTACGTTGATATGACGTTGATGCTTATGGAAATGCACACCGGTAATACTTTTCTGGTCAACTTACGATCATCCAAACATGTTAAATGTATTTGCGTATATCTTGTTTGTGATTACCATTATAATGTTGTGTGGATTACGCAAAATATTGCAACACGCTACCCTTTTGATGAAACTGCCATAGAGTGATGATATCTACTGTGTGATTACCTAAAATATCCGCCGCATATTTCCATTGTAATGATATTACCATACCGTTAATCTTGTTGTAACTGAATGTGGGATGAAAAACATTTATGTTTTGGCTTTCGAAAAGACACTTTATCTGCCATCAAGTGATTCGTCGACATTAATATTAAAAGTAATTTCTTGCTACACAGGTTCAGAGCATTTGGTGACCAATTAGCTGTGCGTTCAGCAGAGGACATTGCATATGCTGTGTTACGGTTTTTTGCCAAGGGTGGACATTGGTGAACTACTATATGGTATGTTTACCCAGGTGCATTTTGCAACTATATACATTCAAAGTTCATAGAGAAGATACTAGACTTTATCATGGAATTGCATGTTAACTTGTTTTGAACAGTATTATGGTGGAACAAATTTTGGAAGGTCAGGTGCTTCCTATGTGTTGACTGGATATTATGATGAAGGCCCCCTTGATGAATACGGTTAGATTGGCTTAACTGTATATTTCTAGTTTTCCCCGCTTCCATCTGTTGCTTCTACTGTCTCTAATGATCATGTTACTCGGTCAATGCACTATCCAGCTATGCAGAAGGAGCCCAAATTTGGTCATCTCAGGGATTTGCACAATATAATCAGGTCATACCAGAAAGCTTTCCTTGAGGGGAAACAATCATTCGAGCAATTGGCTCATGGGTATGAGGTTGGGAACAACTGCTTCCATCATTACTGTGCAGAAATACTGAGATATTTTCTGTGACAGTGTTTTGTAATTTAAAAGTCAATCTTCTTCTAGGCTTGATTAGTTTCTTGCATCTGCAGGCACACAACTTCGAGTTGCCTGAGGAAAACTTGTGCTTGGCTTTCCTCTCCAACAACAACACAGGGGAGGATGGAACTGTGAATTTCCGAGGTGAGAAGTTCTACGTGCCGAGCCGCTCCGTCTCCATCCTTGCAGACTGCAAGCATGTGTGTACAACACAAAGAGAGTATGTGCACTTATACACTTGTTGCAAATTAGTACGGACCTAGCTTCAATGGTTATAAAGAGCATGCCTTCTGACTTGTGCTATGCATATGTGTGGTAGGTGTTTGTTCAACACAGTGAAAGGTCATTCCACACAGCCGACTCGTCGACCAAGAACAGTGTTTGGGAGATGTACTCAGAGCCTATTCCGAGGTACAAACAAACTAATATCAGGACAAAGGAACCCTGGAGCAGTATAACCTGACCAAGGACAATAGTGACTATTTGTGGTACACCACAAGGTGTTGTTTCTTTTCATCACTCCTTCGTTTCAGCTCAGTATCATGTACATTTATTATATATTTTTCTCACAGGTAGCATGCTGAATTCACTGTTTGTGTTTGTTTACAATATTGTGCAGCTTTCGCTTGGAGGCAGACGATCTGCCCTTTAGGGGTGACATCCGCCCTGTGGTTCAGGTCAAAAGCAGTGCACATGCATTGATGGGATTTGTCAATGATGCTTCGCAGGTAACTTCGGCGAACTATGTAACAGTCTTGTTTATCCAAAAGCAGATACCAATTTCAAGCACTAACATTGTACTAAAAAAGGCTTCATAACCACCATCTGTGCAGGGAGTGCTCGTGGAAGCAAGAAAGATAAGGGTTTCATGTTCGAAAAGCCCATTGATCTAAAAATAGGTGTCAACCATCTCGCACTGCTGTCATCATCCATGGGAATGAAGGTAATGTCTGACTGTTTCGGATCCTAACTGGCTGGGTGGTGAATGCACACAATTTATGAAGGAACGTTGACCTGCTATAGTTCTTTACACATTTTGCTGTTGTTTGCAGGACAGTGGTGGGAACTTGTTGAATTAAAGGGTGGCATTCAGGATTGCAGAATACAAGGCCTCAATACGGGGACCTTGGACTTGCATGTCAATGGTTGGGGCCATAAGGTACAGGCTATTGCAATTAAGATTTGAGAAACTTATATGCCTTTTATTAGCTCTTCAAGGCATAATGCACTGATATACTAAGAAATGAGCACCCCCTTTCTTGTTTTAAACAGATCAAATTGGACGGTGAGGAGAAGGAGATTTACACGGAAAAAGGCATGGGCGCTGTTAAGTGGAAACCTGTCGAGAGTGGACAGGCTGTCAGCTGGTACAAGGTAACCTGGGCCAAAAAAGGAACATCACGCATTCATTCTCTTCAATTTTGTTTCCAACTCTCATTGTCACTGTCTGTTCAATGTCATGTTAGAGATACTTTGACGAGCCAGACGGAGAAGATCCAGTTGTTCTTGACATGACTTCTATGAGCAAGGGCATGATCTTCGTGAATGGCGAAGGCATGGGTCGCTATTGGACCTCATACAGAACTCTTGCCGGAGTTCCTTCCCAGGGACTGTAAGAAAGTTAGCGCTGCTGAAAACACATTCAATTCTAGGCCTACAATGAATTTGCACTCTTGAACTTATTATATTTTCCTTCAGATACCATATTCCACGGCCATTCTTGAAATCTAAGAACAACCTGTTGGTTGTATTTGAGGAGGAGATTGGCAAGCCGGAAGGCATCCTTATCCAGACAGTGAGGAGAGATGACATCTGCGTGTTCATCTCGGAACACAACCCTGCACAGATCAAGACGTGGGACACGGCTGGAGGCCAGATCAAGCTCATAGCCGAGGATCACAGCACCCGGGGCACCTTGACCTGCCCCCCGAAGAAGAAGATCCAGGAGGTTGTCTTCGCCAGCTTCGGCAACCCGGAGGGCACGTGCGGCAACTTCACTGTGGGCACCTGCCACACTCCCAATGCGAGGGACATCGTTGTGAAGGTACACACGTTCCCCGCTGATAATGTGTATCATCTGTAACACTTAGTGTTTTGTTTGTTTTTGCCTATGATTGGTGATTAATCTCCGGGATATATGGACAGGAATGCCTCGGCAAGAAGTCGTGTGTGCTGCCAGTGGTGCACACGTTGTACGGTGCAGACATCAACTGCCCCACGACGACGGCCACATTGGCGGTGCAGGTGAGGTGCGAAAAAAGCAGGACGATTCAGAGTAACAAGGAAGATCGGCTCATCTCGTTTGGTCTGGACTCCACCGATGCAATTTGTGCCTGTTCTCATTGTAATTCTTGTGAGGCATGCTTGATCGGGATCGTCGTGAGTTGACACACAAATGTAAAGAAAACTGTTGAGTGCTGATCGACTCGAAGATGTATTTTCCTTGCCCCCCTCTTTCTTCTTTTGTTGTTGTTTAATATTAACCATCACAGTAGGTGCTGAATAATGATGAGGGACAGTTTAGTGAACTCCACATTTGGCGCAATTTTTTTTTGAGCTGGCCAAATGGATACAATAATTTGATGGATATGCCCTGTATATGTTTTATCATTCGCGGGGCATCCCCATGCCTTCTGCTAATTGATTTGTACATCTCATCTTCAGAAGAAACCAGGCAAATGACAAGTTGTTTTATATTGCCAAATTTCTGATGCAACTTCTCTGTACTGGATTACATTATGTCTTATACCGGGAAGTTGTTGTATTTTTAAACAATTGTAATGCATATACCATTTTCTCTCAAGAAACAACGGGACATTTTATTAAAAAAAGAATCAACGGGACAAGTTCTTTTGTTTTTTGAGAAAGAAGCAATGGGACTTATCTACACCAGTGCTTCAAAATGAGCTAGAAGTTTCAGCTCACATTTATAAGAGCCACTGGTATTCGAAAGAGGCTTAGAATTGTATCTACATGTGTGTTTCAGGTTTTGAATGGAAGTTCTAAGAGCATCTCTAGCAGATACCAAAAAATTAACTCCCAATAAATTTTGGGTATTAGGAGGCCTCTCATTTGGTAGATCGTCGAGATAACTGAACTACCAATAAACTTTATTTTGCCATTTCTCGCCTATTGTGCACATAAACACCATTTAAAATACATTTCGACATCATATCACTTCAAACTTTGATACTTCAACCTTAAAAAAATTGAACAATATTTCAAATCAATATTTAAAAATTGAATTCAGATTAAAACACAACATAAGGTCTAAATGAAGGAAGTAATCCAGATAGAACACGACGGCACAGAAAATGAGCTATTGCCTATGAAGGTGCCACATGTGCTCGACAATGTCATCTCAGAGTTGCTCATGTGCCTGCCAGTGTTCAGTCCTTCAATTCACTTCAGGAAATCCGTGAATTTGATGTTTGTTCTACTCAACTATCACATACGTTCGCATAATATCATCATTGTTCTAAAATTCGGCCGAATCACCGATTAACTGGCCGAGTAATCGCTATTCAGTGGGTCACCGAAACGAATTCAACATATTCGGTGGATTAACTGGCCAGGCCCGTTAATCGGTCTGACAAGCCGATTAATCGGGAATCTCCTGATTAACTGCAGTCTGATGGGTGCACAAAGGCCTAAAAAAATCATATATTTGGTTGGAACTTGGAAGTCTAGGTCATGGCAGATGGAAGTCGGTGGTTTAGTGGGCTTTTGGGCCAAGAGAACTATGGGCTGAGTAGGCAGATGTCAATATACTATCTATTTCCTTCTCATATATTTGTTTTATGTAGACATTTGCTAGTTAACTAGCCGAATAATGGTCGACCAGTTAATCCAGTTAATCGTCCGATTCGCCGATTAATCCCTATTCAGTGGCCGAGCGAGCCGTCACCAGTTAACGAATTCCCGAACAATGAATATCATACTCAAAGTTATTCTTTCTCTATTGTCAATGTTATGCATGATCACCCAAGATGTCATGATCCTTCACAATGTATTGGTTCCAACATGCAGCATGATCATGGGCAATTGCAAAGCGAGGTTGCAACACCCCAAAAGCCCCCTCAACATCCTTGCTCACAACTTTTTGAGCCTTGGCAAAATGAACTATCTTGTTGCCTCAAGGGTGTGTAATTGCCTTCACAAATGTGGACCATGATTCCAAGGTAGTATCCCGTATCATCGGGTGACCATTGAGTACAAAGTTGCAAGTCTAATCTTCTACGACAACAAGCTTTGCAACCACATGAGATATTTGCAAGACATTAAGGTCATTGTCATAGCCAAGCATCCCAAAGTAACAATGTCAAAATCCATAGATCCTCGAATGCAACACCTTCAAGTATTACGATTGGATCATGAAAATGCCCAGCGTGTCATGTTGTGGGCAATTCTTCTATATCTAGTTGCAAACTTACAATCAAGGCTCCCAAGCATCACCGAAAATCCTCTAGTAGTACAAATCTCCGTCAATCTCACAATGTTGTTTGCACTGGATGCTCTCAAGTGCTCATCTCCAAAGATCTCAATCAAAGACTATGCAAATTTCTTCACACTATCTATCGTGACATCCTTCCCAATGCGAATCGAAAGTTGCATGAAATGTTAAAAGAAAAAGTTGCCGAAAATGCAAAAAAAACAAAACAGGGGCGTTGCGAGAATCGAACTCGCGACCTCTCGCACCCAAAGCGAGAATCATACCACTAGACCAAACGCCCTTGGTTGTTAACATCTGCTAATCATGCTTAATCACACAAATCTTTTCGTTGGCTCCATTTTCCCTCCGAAAATTTTCCCTTCCCCTCCAAATTCTCCGTTTCCCTCCCCGCCGCCGGCATATCGCCTCTCTTTGCGGCGCACACAGATCCCGACACCTCGCCGCAGCCATGGCGGACGCCGGCGACGACCTGGACCTCCTCATGTCCCTGGACGAGGACGGCGCCCAGTCCGTCCCCGAGACCCCGCCGTCCTCCCCGCGCCCCGTGGCCGCCGGCGCCTACACCCCTCCGAGGGCCGCGCCGCGCCCCGGCGGCACCGACATGTCCGTCTTCCGCGACGCCGTCAAGGACTACATCGAGGCAGTCCCGGCCTCCACCTCCGGCTCCAAGCGCCCCAAGCTTCCCAAGGCCACCCAAACCCTCGTCGACACCTACTCCGGCCTCCGCATCAAGAACATGTCCGTCTCCCCGCTCGAGATCGCCGACCGCTTCGCCGACATCCGATTCGTCCGCATCTCCGCCTTCCAGTACGAATTCGTCCGCATGGATCATCAATCCCTTTATTTTTGGTTGTTTGAACTGGACATTTGGGCTCACCGATTTGGGGATGCGCAGGAACCTGGCCGGGGGCGACACCTTCTCGGGCTGCTGGGCCACCGCCGGCGTGGTGCTGGACACGGGCACGACTCGGGTCAGCGCGCAGGGGACGGACTACAGCATCTGGAAGATGGGCGCGCTGGACGACTCCGAGGTCTCGGTGTTCCTCTTCGGGGACGCCCACACCCACTACTCCGGCGGAAAAGTCGGCGACGTCTTTGCGCTCTTCAACGGCAACGTCCGCATGGACAAGGGGGTACTACGCTTGCTCGCAGTTCACTTTTCCTTCTTAGATCGGTTGATGCATTGAGGATGGTGCTGAATTGGTTCATTGTTATGGTGGCTGCAGGGGAGAGGGTTCTCGGTGAGTGTCGGCTCAGTGGGGCAGATGATGAAGATGGGCGTCTCGGCGGATTTCAGCATCTGCAAAGGGACGAGGAAAGACGGAATGCCTTGCACCATGGCCACAACCAAGTATGTACTGTACTTCTTACTGAATGATGATATTATCATCTCTGAAAAATTGTAGTTGTACACTGCCAATAAGATTCAGGAAGATGTAGAAACTACATACTGTGCTTGAACACTGAAGCAATTATATGGTCATCTCCTCGGAGGTATTAACACTTATTAGGAAAGCAATATGTGCTGGCAGTGAAATGACATGAAGCTCATTTAGATATATGTTTGCATTCCTGCAGACTGTGATCAGCCCCTGGTCAAAGTGTGAGGATCATGGCAACAATAGCATAGTTAAGCTGTCTATACATTGTCTTTCTGGTGGATAAACATATTTGATTCCCACCAGGCAACAGTCGAGTGTGTTATTATGGATTCTTCGATATGCTTGTATGTCATTTAAACTGTGACTTTGTGATTAGGTGGTTAGACTTGAAATGACAAAATTAGGCAATCCCCTAAAGAAAATGATGGGAGGATTATACTATGGCCATTTCAGATAGCATCGTTGTTGTTTCTTTATGATTTGTGTTGCTTTTAGGTCTGAAGTTTTCAACAGTGGAAGCAAATTGAAGTTGGACACCTTTTTGACTTATCCTCGTTTTGCTTTCAGATTTTGTTTTGTAGATATCAAAGCATTTCATTTACATTATGGTTAAAACGCAGATGTACATGTTGTTTAGATAAATGATTTAGCCGCGTGCATATTGTCTTTACTTGCTGGACATGTTTGACCCCAACCAATCACGGATTGAGCAGGTTATTTTTATGGATTATCCAATATTATTACCTTGCATTTGAACTATGACCTGGTGATTAGACAGTTAGCCTTGAAATGACCAGATTAGACAATCCCCTAAAGAAATGTTGGGAACATTATCTTATCGCTATTTCAGATAGCATTGATTTTGACCCCGCACGATGACTGTTTCTTTTAGGTCTGAAAAACGGTGGAAGCAAACTGTAATCGAGCATTTTTTTTTCTTATCCTGCTTTTGCTTTGACATGCATTTTTTAATTGGAGATTTAGTTTCACAACATTTTATTCACATTCATGTGGTTTGGATAAATGATGTTCTGGCTCTGAACATTTCCTGCTCCTTTTCAGGCGTAAGGGGTCATACTGCAAATTCCATTCGTCGGTAAGGATATCAGAAGTGTCAGAAATTTTACAACTGAGGCATATATGCACGAAATATGGATTACTTATGCTTGTTTTCCATTGGCAGAACACATCATCACAGAAATACTCTACTGGCAGAGTGGAGCTTAAGGGTGGGTAAGTGAATCCCAAAAAGAACGACCCTTGTTTCGTAGCATTCCCCAAAATAGTTCCGCATCATATCCACATAATTATGTACATTTTCTTCTTCAGAAACTTCCAATTTGCTGCCAATTTACGCTCCAGAGGGATTTACATGGTCAAGCCTCCCCCAGAGCAATCTGGTTCGAGAAATTCATCACGACCACTGAAAGTAATGTCAGTCGATGGACTAAAAAGGGCTTTAAGGTATTTTCAAGTACTTCTGTTTCTTCATCTTCTCTCCTTATACTGTATGATAAACATGAACTTCTGTAGTTCCCTAAAAAAACATGAACTTTTGTAGTGAACAAAACAATGGTTTGAACTCTGAAATAAACAATATCAGTGTCAGTTATTCTGTATACCATTGTATTGTCCGGATGTGACATCCAGAAGGATCCTCTAGTATATGATGACAGACTTATTATGATCGAAAGCGCATCAGCCCTTTTAACAACATGAGCTGAAGACACTTACCATGTTAAGCATGCTTTTTCTTAATTCTAATGTTGTCTTGCAGCCATGCAGATAAAGTGACCACTAAGAACAACTCTCAGGGTATAAGGTTCCTCTCCCATGTCACAGGTAAAAACACAATCGTCACTCTTCATCTGTAGCTGCAATCGCTCACTGGAAACTTCCCCGGTTTGACTGAAAATTTGCCTGCGGTCACCTTGCAATGGCAACTGATTTTCTTCCGAATTGACCAGGCGGTACGGACCCAAATCTCGTGAGGAACAGTTCTTCGACAGTTGTGGAGAAGCCCAAGTCGACCTGGAGCAGCCTTACGGCCAAACTGAGCGCAAGCAGAAAGTGAGCCGCAACACACACGCCCCTGTTCGCCTATCAAACTCTTCACCACTTTGTGGAGCAGTTCCTCTCAACTGATAGATCTTGATTTACTTACGTGCAGGACGACATCTTCTGGCGCTAAGGCAGCACCCAAACCGGGCTTGCAGAAGCAACAACGGGACACCAAGAAAAGAAAGGTGAACGATCCACCAGAGAACACGATCGAGCTGGATCTAGGCAGCTCGGACGACGAGGAGATCGACATAGTGCTGCGACGCTGATTGGCCTAGCCAGCTTCATGGTTAAGGGACACATTTTCTTCCAGTGGCTGTAAATGTAAAACATGAGTAAACAGGGACGATCTACAGGCTTGTTGTGCACCTTTCACAGCACATGATGTAGTCGAGGCGCCCATGTAATACTTGATTCCTTGTTTAAGAATTGATTGATGATCTGAAATACCAGGGGCAAATGTTTTCTGCCTGGCCTAGCCAGCTTCATGGTTAAGGGACACATTTTCTTCCAGTGGCTGTAAATGTAAAACATGAGTAAACAGAGACGATCTACAGGCTTGTTGTGCACCTTTCACAGCACATGATGTAGTCGAGGCGCCCATGTAATACTTGATTCCTTGTTTAAGAATTGATTGATGATCTGAAATACCAGGGGCAAATGTTTTCTGCCTGGCCTAGCCAGCTTCATGGTTAAGGGACACATTTTCTTCCAGTGGCTGTAAATGTAAAACATGAGTAAACAGGGACGATCTACAGGCTTGTTGTGCACCTTTCATAGCACATGATGTAGTCGAGGCGCCGATGTAATACTTGATTCCTTGTTTAAGAATTGATTGATGATCTGAAATACCAGGGGCAAATGTTTTCTGCCTGCCTGAATTTTGATGTGTGTTAAATATTGCACAATTTGGTAGAGATATTAAACGTCCGGGCATCTCGTAGGACAATATTGACTCTTCTTTTGAGTCGATATTCCTCAAGTAGCAGGGCATGTGGAAATCTTTTACTATTCAGTGCGCAAACTGTTTGAAGAAAAAAAAACTCCAATGGCTAGATTTGTATATTTCTGTCAACAACAGGTGTCAATTGAGATTCTTATACAGAATACGACTAGTTTACCTTGTTGTAAGCTGCGTGTCGTTTACTTTATTGTACAACTTGGGTCTAGTTCTTTTTTCTTGATGGAACAAGTTGGGTCTACCCAGTAGCTCAAGCTGCATTTGTTCTCTTGTTGCCAATCGGTCAACAGCTGCAAGGAGGAGCTAACTACAAGCCAAATGGCAAAGCCTAAAATAATGTCACTTAGAGCATCTCCAATAGTTTGGTAAAATTAACTTGCCAAATGTTGTGTTTTGGCAAGTTGCTAAAAGAATATGGCAAGTTAAAATTTGGCTCTCTCCAACAGTTCCCTATTTTCAACTTGCCAAAACAAAAAAAAAGCATGGCCCACCACTTGAGTTAGTTGACCGGTACCGGGACTTCTCCCTAGCGCGTGCGTGAAGGAGCACCGCGGTTTATTTCGCTGCGCGATCGTGTAGTGCGCCGCCGCCGCAGGAAGTCCCATCGCGACGCCCGTGTCTTCCTACGCGGTCTCTTCCTTCAAGCCGGCCATCTCTTCCACCAAGCAGGCGCCCAACCCCTTCTCTCATCGGGTAAGCATCATCTCCCATCTGCCTCCAATTGATCTAGGTTTTGTTCTTGATCCTCAATACTTGTTCGTCAGGAATCATGCCTAGGAAGAGATCCCGTGCGCGAAGACAATTGGAGGAGTCATCATCCGATGACGATGAATCGCTGATATCATCGGCTGCTCAAATTGTGCAAGCCTTCTCCAATGACAAAGGAAGACACGGTGGCTCTGTCAAAGGTCATAAAGTTATTTACCGTGATAGAGAAGGCGGCCATGACAGGATGTATCAAGATTATTTAGCGGACAATCCAACATACGGCCCCGAAATATTCCGTCGAAGGTTCTTGCTCTTTAACTTCAGATGAATTTGTTTTTATAATGTGCTGAAATATTATTAGAGTTGCTAATCTTTAGTTATGTCTTCTTCAGGTACAGGATGTCTAGGGAGCTTTTCAAACGCATAATGAATGCTGTTGAAGCGCACGATGATTACTTTGTGCAGAAAAGGAATGCGGCCAATGTTCTTGGATTGTGTTGCTTCCAAAAAATCACTGCCGCAATGCGTATGCTCACTTATGGGGTTCCAGCTGATGCGACAGATGAGTACGTTCGCATTGGCGAAAGTACTGCACTTGAGAGCCTACGTAGGTTTGTTGCTGCAGTTGTTGAAATTTTTGGAGATGAATACCTCAGGTATCCCAATGAGGCGGACACGGCACGCTTACTTGCAATGGGTGAGCAAAAAGGATTTTCAGGAATGTTAGGGTCCATTGATTGTATGCATTGGGTGTGGAAGAACTGTCCATATGAAAAACAGGGTCAGTACAAGGGGCATGTGGCCAAGCCCACTATCATCTTGGAGGCTGTTGCTTCGAACGACCTTTGGATATGACATGCCTTCTTTGGAATGCCCAGGTCTCATAACGACATCAATGTTCTTCATAGATCTCCTTTGTTTGATAACCTGGCGGAAGGTAGAGCTCCAGAAGTGAACTATTCTGTTAATGGCCACGACTACACAATGGGTTATTACCTAGCAGATGGTATATACCCTTCATGGGCTACTTTAGTGAAGTCCATCACGCTTCCTATGGGGAACAAGAGGCAATATTTTGCCAAAGCGCAAGAAGCAGCGAGGAAGATGGTCGAGAGAGCATTTGGGGTTCTTCAATCTAGGTTCGCCATTGTTCGAGGACCAGCTCGCATTTGGGACATGGAGACTTTGACATTGATCACGAGGGCTTGTGTCATCATGCACAACATGATTGTCGAAGATGAAGGATTCGTGGTCGACCCTAACGAGCGTTTTGATTACGGTGGTGACAATGTCCAACCTGCTCGTGGTCAAACTCATCGCACACTTGATGAATATATTGAGGCGCATAGATAGATCAGAGACAAGGACACACATGTGCAATTGAAAGAAGACCTCATCGAACACCTATGGAACCATCATCCAGATTTATACTCGTACACCATATGAATTTCTATGTTATAGTTCATTTTGATGGACTCATTTGTATTAGCTATACATTTATACACCATAGCACACCGATAGCCTGACACTATATTTAAGTGCAAATAATTCTGAAACAACATATTTTTTATAGCTGATAAAACAAAGGGTCTGCTGAATGAAGTAAATAGACTAAAGGTTCATATGATGAAGAACTAAAATGACAACAACTAAATTTGATTTCCAAGACGCCTAGTGAGAATGTCCTGCTGCATCATCTGAAGCCATTGAAGCTGCGTCGGGTTGAGGCCGTTCATGTCCGCCAACATAATTTCTTTTTGCTGTTTCAGCAACTCCGCTTCAGCTCTTTTGTGTTCTGCATCAGCTCTTTTTTTCTCTAGCTCTAGTGCTTCCTTGTCTAGCTCAATTGAAGCCATGAACCTCTCCTGTTTTGCCTTCTCTTTCTCCTTATCTGACTCCTCCTTCTTTTCCCACATCTTGTCCAAAGCCTCCAAGCAAGCTTCCCCACCTCCTCGCCTAAGATTTTCTTTTACCTTCTTAATCCCATCTGGCCTCTTCCTTGCTTGTCTTTCTTGACCACCAACATCTGTGATCGCTTGTTCATTGTCGGTGCCTTCTTCATCCCTTGGCCTGGACACCTTTGCGGACTTCTGTTTCTTGTTGCTTTTTTCTTGTTTCTCCAACTCCGCAAGTTCTACCATCTTGGCTGCCCACTTGTCTTCCCCCTTCAGTATGTTCCAACAAGGAATAAGAGTGAATTTTTTTTGTCCTTGTCTAGCTCCGTGTACAGCTTCGAAGCTTCTGAAACCTGTAGAAGCAATGCATCAATTTATATATCAATTAAAAAAACAAATTGTGGTAAAAGATTAAACACATAATTCATACCATGTCTGTGATAGTATGTCCACTTTGATGCCTACGTTGAATCGCCTCATAGCATGAACAAAACTTGTTCACTTGAGCCTGAATTGTCAGCCACCGATGCATAATGGAACTTTCTGTCCGCACAGTCTCAATTTTGTTGTTCTTCTAAAAAAAAGCATGAACTCTACCCCAAAACGTGGTACGGTTTTGGTTGGCCCCGTGGATGGGATCCTTGCTAGCGTTCAACCAGCCAGAGCAAACAACTTCGTCCTCCTTCCAATGAATTTTTTTGGCCCGCCTGGTTCCCTTCTTACCACGACTTGATGGCACAACTTCGACATCGACATCTAGAGTAGTCTGTGTGTCTGGAGAGATTGGAATGGTGAGGTCGTCCAAACCAGCAACACGGCCATCTTGTCCATTCAGGAGAATGTCCGACAAGAAACCTTCTCCTTCCATCTCCATGAGTCTAAAAAATGTAAACAATAGAATTCCATCACCTAGAAATCATCTATCACCTAAATTCCTGAACCCTAGCTAGACAACCAGTACGTACAAACTCTACCAGAAACAGATCAACAGAAACATATCAAAGAACGGCGGGCACAAACTGATCTACTACACACGGCATGAATTGATCTACCAGCTGATGAACCCTAGAAGGACTATTCAGATCGAGGGAAACAAATCACGGGAGGAAGTACCTGGTAGCGACGGCGGCCAAGGCCTTGGCGCGGATGGCCTTCGCGCGCAGGGTTTCCTCGTCACGCGAGAGGAGGGTCGACGGCGTACCGGGGTTTCCTCGTATCGCGATTCTGAATGAGGCGGCCAGGAACTGATCGGCCAGGCGGGATACGTCGAGATATATGGCGGCCGGGCTTCCTCCGCGCGGGAACGGGACGGGGAAATTTTCACGAGCGCGCAGGAAGGCATGCGGCGCGGCACGGAGTCGCGATACACAGTAGGATTCGCGCGCAGGTAAATACGCGCGCGGACGGCCTCGTTGGCAAGTTGCTAAAATTTCCAAAGTCAGATGGCAAACTGTTGGAGATCTATTTTTGCTTGTTTTGCCAAATTTTGAAGATAGCAACCTCTTTTACAAAACTGTTGGAGATGCTCTTAGACCAGCCAATCTCTAGCTCCGATCTGCACTGCAAACAACTGGGCGTAAGCCCACAAACAGAACAAGCTCCAAGGACCATCACGCAGCAGAAAAGCTACACACCAAAGTGCACCCAGGACCGTTTTGAACAGATGGGTTCATTCACAACAAACAATGAAAAGTAATCCAACGATTCAGCACGAACACAGAAAAACAACAATAAGAAGCTCAACACAAAAGGCATGAATAAGATCGAACTGGAATTAGGGCAGAATAACCAGCAACCAGCAACTTTCTCATAACCAGATTCAAGAGTGCACCAAAAAATAACCACCACCTAAATAGAACGGAGTCAGCGCAGCAAACAGAAAGACCCTCTCCTCACGGTCGACCAGAACCAGAACCTACTTACAACTTCTCCACTAAGATAGTTTTTTCCAAACCAGGTAAAATGGCTGCTGCTCCCAGGCACTAACGACGCCAACGATTTCCTCTTCCTAGCTGGTTATTCGCATCACGGAGAGATAGCTTGTTGCTGTCATGGCGAAGGCGGCGACCTTCACTCGAAGGCCCACTGGTTCTCCTTGCGCACCTCCTCCTCTTCCTCTGGGGTGAAGTCGTTCTTGATGTTGAAGGTCTTGCGGATCTCCTCTGGAGTCTTGCCCTTGATCATGTCGGCGACGGTCTGACAGGTCAGGTCCAGCAGCCCCTTGATGTCCAGGTAGTTGGCCGCCTGTGCAGGCAAATAGAAGCAAGATGATCAGCTATCATACACTAGACAGAAAATATGGCAGATTAGACAGAGCATCAGACAACTAGGGGGAACAGAAGTTCCATACTTAGCAAAGACAATTATCAATAAAAACAATACCATCTTACGGTTGAGTATACCAGATAACAAATATCGATATCAATAACCAATATCACCAAACAAAGTACAATCTTACAGTTGAGTAGACCTTTTTGGTACCAGATAAAACAACTGCCACTGCTATACTAGCTCACAACAACAACAATAAACCTAGGTCACAGCAACAGGATTATAATATAGGGCATATGATTATACACCAGAAAGACACATAACCTAAAACAGCTATAGAAACAACAACAAACCTACAATCTAGGAGCAGTGACATAAGGTATATAATATATTATGTGCACAAAGAAGCAATTGATCACACATAGTGGCCTTTGCGCGCATAAACTAGCTAAGCATACTTCATCGGTAAATACATACTGGATAATCTATAATAGCATTCACTGAGCATGGAACAGTCATTTAATATTGCATTAAAGAACAGGACGCCGACGCAAGGAAACAACTACCCATATCATATCTTACTGTCTTGCTGACAACATCAACAATTTCTACCTATCTGATATTAAAATACAAGCCAGATAATTAATCAAATAGCATCACTAATCAATCATAATTTCATCACATTGCTATTTTCAAGTAGAAATATAAATGATCGTAACTAAAACTGAAATAGATAAATCTATGTAAAGAAGGCTTCCACTAGGAAGAATTTCACAAGGAAACATAAATCAGCTGTATAAGAAACCCAGTCATGACATACTACAAGTAAATTAACAACCACATATCAAGCATCACTATTAATCTTAAAACTGATAGTGCTAAGAAGCACATTACTACACAACAACTGAATTAACAGATAAAGCTAAGATGCAATTACACTAGCACTTCATCATACTACATAACTGAACGGAGACAGTAAGAGAATAGACATTTCACAAACAATGAGGCATGGCAATCTTCTATTACATTATCAACACAAAGTAGCTTCAACCTAAAGAATTCAACTAGGCCATTTGGAAGCACAGATATATGATGCAATCAACCAGAACAAGCACATAAAATTACTACCTTTTTAAAAAATACCAACTTTTCTTGTATAAATACAACAACTGTACCTTTCTATCTCTTACCAGGTTAGAAGAATCGAAACTACAATACTTATTACCAGTTCCTAAAGCAAAAGCGCAACAAAACCCTAAATCCAAAAAAACCAAACCCTAGCAGCCCGCAAACGCAGCATTAATCTGCGATTGGCCGTCCAAATCCGCAACACGATAGAATCTAAACAACCGGAACAACCCATACGACGAGTGGAACTAGAAGGAGCGGACGGGGAGGCTCACCAGGATGAGATCGAAGAGGGTGGCCTGGTCGACCTTGACGAAGTCCTCGTCGAAGGTCTTGAGCTCGGCCTCGCCGGCCTTGGAGGTGGGCTCGGAGTCGGCGGCGGCGCCGGTCCCGGCGCGCGCCTCGACGTGCTTCCTGCAGTACTCGATGACGCGGGAGAGGATCTTGGCGTTGACGTTGGGGAGCGGGATGACGCCGTCGCAGTCGTCCTCGATCATGTGCTTGATGGTCTGCGACTCCATCGCCACCGGCTCCTCCACCTCGAAGTCCTCGCCGTCGGAGCTGCGCAGGGTGCGCTTCTTCTCGCTCGCGTCCGCCATCGCGATCGGTGGGTCGGGGGTGGTGCGGAGGGAGGTGGAAACCCTAGGTGAGGAGGCGGCGAGAAACCCTAGGCGAGTGGAAGGAGGCGGCGGAGTGTTGTGGAGAGGGGAAGAGGACGAGGGGGCGCTTTTTATTTCCGGGATCGAGGAGGAGAAGGCTCTAGAAGCGGGGTCGGTTCGGGTTCTGAGCTGGGCCATGTACTCTTGCTAAAAAGGCTTACATTGTGTAACAGAGGAGGAAGGAGTAGCTTTCTGGCCCGTTGTGTTTGGGAGCTTTCAAATGTATGGGCCTGACCCTCTCAAAAAAAATGTATGGGCCTGACGGGCGAGACTACCTTACGTGCACGTGATCGCTCGCGTGGATTCCGACCACGCGCACGAACGACAAGGACGACGGGAAGAGGAAGACGAGCGCCCCCGCCCTCGTCGCCGGCCGAACCGCCTGCCACGTCACCCACGGCCGGCGGCGCTACCACGTCAGCCTCGGCGCCCCGCCCTGCTCGTTCGGGTTCTGGGCCGAGCCATATACCCTGACTTTCCGGGCCCTTGTATTTGGGGGCTTCCACCTTCCATCATAATTTTTTTAATACCACGTAGTTTATTTTACCCTAGTTTTTTAATGATATATTTCCCCCTAAAAAGTGATGTGTTTTTCTGCTCATTTAGATATGAGACGAGGAGGGAGTAGCTTTCTAGGCCATTATGTTTGGGGCTTCCAAACATATAGGCATGACAGTCGTCACTATCCGGCTATCCCACCCTTACCTGCACGAGTGTGACATGGTAAAATATCCGGTACACCAACTTTCAGTGAAAATCGGTGAAAAACATAAAAATATCATGTTTATAAGTTCTAAAAGGTTTATCTATAAATTATGTTAGGAAGGTATGGTTCTATAAACATGCAAATTTGTAAACTGAAACTTCAATTTTTTTAGGGGCTAAGAAAAAGACAAAATCGGCAATTAATAGATTAGTAGTCGTAAACTTTACTATTCATTGTTGAATTGTCATTTTATAACTCCTACAAGATTTCGAGTTTCAACTTGCGAATTTGCATGACTGTAGAACTTAGTAATGCATTTCTGTTGAGATTTTTTTAGAAAACCTGGGTCATCAGCGTCGTGGAGTTCTCGAGCAGCGTCAGGTGGGATCGTATCTTGTGCAGCAAGTGTGCACAAGCACATGTAGAGGTAGTTGATGCACTGAGAAAGTATCAACTTTCAGTGGAAATCGGTGAAAACCACGAAAAGACACCTTCAAAGTTCTGAAGTTAACCATATCATGCAAATGTCTTTCTCTTGGGCGCTCACACACTTCTTTCCCCACCAAATATGTTAATATCCATAAGCTTTTGAACAATTCACTCATTTCTATTTTACCGGTCACTTAAAGAAACATCCACACGTTTGATTGCATGCTTTATTTTAAATTTTGGTTTCAAATAAGAGGAGGTTCATGCGATTCTGGCCAAGGGTGAGACCATTGCATGATGAATCGGTTTGTCTTGCAAACCTCCAGAGAAATTTACATAAATCGTGATACATCATGCATGTATGAACTGACTAATTAATTGCGGGGTGCTATGGGTGCCTCATTGTAATCTCCTCTTCTGTCTGATCAAGTCCTGGATGTGCATTATTACGTTTTGACTGTCTATAGGTGGACTGTAGAAGAAGAGGGATGATGGAGTAGTATGGTTCCTTCCTTCTTATAGTGGTATTTAATAGAGGCGGAGCTATGTGTGCGACGGGAGGAGGGAGGGGGGAGGGGAGGGGCGCCCCCAGGCTGAGATTTTGCAAATTTGGTTTAAAAAATCCCCCCCCCCCCCCCCCCCCCCCCCCCCCCCCCCCCCCCCCCCCCCCCCCCCCCCAATGTTGGCCAAAAGGACTTTCTACCCCATTTGCATCACCTGGTTGGCCCAAGCTTCGCCACGGTATTAAAGATGTTAATTAAGCTCACATATGCATCATGGAACTGGAGTTCTCCACGTGAGGCCATCCATAATCTATAGCTCAATTTGGTTAAATGTTTAATTATGCAAATATATGTTAATACCGTTTCCTCTATCAAGTCTATTTTCCTAAATGAAGTCTCCAAAAACCTACACGGTAGTGACCGACCACTTGATTATAGAATCCTTGTGCATTGACTGCTAACCTTTGAACCGTTATCGTCGACTCTCTTCTCAACCGTATAGAAACGACTATGCCAAATCAAGGAAGAGGCGTAGGAAATGTATCTACCGTGAAAAAAAGGTAGATACCTCCACCCAAAGACGCTTTAAAAGTCGGTGTAGATTCCTGTATAGAATATTAATGTGAGGTTAGAGGTTCCTAATTCGAGAATTAGGCTTTCACGGGGTTAGGTGAGGTGGTGAACTGGCGATGGCGGCACATGCCTGTGTTGGTGCTAGCGCACGCATTCTGGGTGGCATGACTGAAGCGGCAGGCAAAAAATGGGGTGGAGGCAGCCATGCCTAAATGTAGAGCGTGGACCCGAGAGGGACCGCGGCTACATGTGTGGCTCCGTGGCACAATTTTTCTCTCCTGTTGCAATGCACAATCATGTTCGCTAGTGGGTTTGTTAGAAAATTTATATACGTATGATTCTAAAAAAAAGAAAATGTATTGTTCCTTAGTATATGGCACGAAGTGGAAGATATCAGTAGAAATGAAACATTTATCTCAAAAAAAAAAAACTAGAAAGGAAACATTTTTCCAAAAACTAAAAAAGGGTCAATTTACATCCGTTTAATCTGCAGTTCTATCAGCCTGATTCGTTGAGGACTCGGAACCGTGTACTTATATGCAGTTTATACACCACGCCGAGTCGCCGACATGAATCCCATCGATCGATCACGACCGCATCGCATCCTGTCGTGCCGCCCACGTAGACCATGGCCGCCGGTGGCAACGACCGCCTGTCCGAGCTCCCCAACGACCTCCTCCGCCGCATCCTCCAGACCTCCACTTCGCCCCGCTCAAGGAGGCCGCCTCCACTACGGCGCTCTCGCGGCGATGGCGCCGCGCGAGGCCGGTCCTCTGGCGCTCCTCGGGCGCCGTAAACCTCGAGACAGGCGTCGAGACCTACTGCAGCTCCCGCCGCCACCACGACGCCCGCTTCTTCTCCGGGCGTGACACCTTGGTCTCCGCGGCCACAGGGGCGCTCCACGCCGCCGACGTCCCCGTCACCAGGCTCACCCTGACGCACCGCTCCAAGGACGGGACCGTGGACCGCTACACAACCCTGGTCGACACCGTGCTCGCCCACCGGGCGGCGCGCCGCGTCGAGGAGCTCCGTCTCGTCTCGAGAAATCCCAAGGACTACAACTATACACGGTCACCCTCGACTCCCTGCCATCAGAGACACTCCGTGTCCTGGAACTCGCCAACTGCAAAGGACTACTCTACGAGAGGCAGGCCGCCGCCGTCGTGCTCCCACGGCTGTCCTCCCTACGGCTCATCCACTCCGTCCAGCACCTACGCACCCTCCAACGCATCATCGACGCCGCTCCGGCGCTCGCTGCCGTCACCCTCGAGTCCGTCCACTTCGACGCAACAGACGAGGAAGTCAAAGAAGCCACAACCCGCCACCGCCTCCGGTGTCCCGCAGCCACCGTGCTCGTGCTGGACAGTTGCAGGTGGGAGGAGAAGAACCTGCAATACCGCGGCCCCTCTAGCTACCACTACAAAGAGACCGTCACTGTCGATGGCGTGGAGATCAACGCGCCGAGGCTGCGCCGCTTCAGGTACAAGGGGCTACTCGGCTCGTTCTCATTCAGTTCGTGGCTGCCTGAGTTGGAACAGGTGGATCTGGAATTTTTGAAGCATGGCTACAAGGTTAACAACAAGGATCCAAAACCTGACTTAGAGCCCGAGACATTCTGGCGGTTCGCTCAGAACTTCACCAACGTCAAGGAGATGAAGCTGAGGGTGAACCACCTTGAGGACATCACCGTCCTCAACGAGGCAAAGCGGGTCGAGCTCCTGCCGGCATTCCGCCGCCTCGAGCGTCTCGAACTTCAAGGAGTGCATTGGACGAAAGGCAAGACTGCAGCAGTGATGACGATATTGAACCTGCTCCGCTGCTGTCCCGTGATCTGTGCACTCCGGATCAACCTCACTGCAGAGCCTGAGGACGCCTCAAATAAAGAAGGGGTGCCCACGCGAATTTCTCAAAAGGAAATTCAAATCGCTGGCTTGTTGGGTCCGCGCTCGTTCAATTGCTTGAAGAGTTCTCTCAGGATAGTGTGCTTGCAATTCCGGCTAGAGAAGTCGGACTGTCTTGGTGTCAAACTTATAAAATTCTTCGCCGAGAATGCGATGGTCCTTAAAGAAATGCATATTGACGGTGGAGACGAAAACTTGTGCGAGCACATGAATCTCAAGACTGAAAAATGGAATTCAAAAAGAAGAAAGTTAGGGGCGACAAGTTTTGTGGTCTTACCTCTCAACACCTGACTTTACAAAGAACGGGAAATTTGATACGGATGTTCCTATTTAGGTATGTAGTGTTTCTTTAAGAATCTGTTATTTTATAGGCGGGAAATATTCGGAAACTCACATGTGCACCCAGGTGCACATGCTCCCTTTTTTTCGAACTTTTTTTGAAAATTCAAAACGTGTCGAAAAATTCCGAAAAAAATCATGCACGTACCTGAACATGTCACGCACCATCGTGTCAAATTTGGCGACGAAACGACATCGCGGTCGCCCTGTGCAAAAATGACAAAATTCTGACAGAAAATAGATCCAAATTTTTGAATTTTCAGATCTGAGATTTGTCATTTTGGCACAGGGCGGCCGCGATGTCGTTTCGTCGCCAAATTTGACACGATGGTGCGTGACATACTCAAGTACGTGCATGATTTTTTTCGGAATTTTTCGACACGTTTTGAATTTTCAAAAAAAATTGAAAAAAAAGGGAGCATGTGCACCCGGGTGCACATCGTCCGTGTTGGGAAATATTGGGTCGGAATGTCCCTGTACCTCCTGGCTTTGTTGGCAGAGTGCGAACGTGTGTAGTTTATTCAAGCTATATGCTTCAGCCATCGCTTTTAGGGGTTCTTTTCTTAAGCTATATGTTTCTCTGTTTGACTGCCCATCGTTGTAACTGTTATCTGAATCATGTGGAATAACAGAAGCTTGAGATGATTAGATGACTAGATTATATCTTACAAAATTTATGATCCGCAACTTCTTTCCAATGCTCAAAATAGGAAACTAGTATGACATATATCATGAAATGAACAATCACAATGTTAAGTTTAGGAAAAGTCTTGTAATCACCCGGGGGATCCCGCGCGTCACGTCCTCCGCCTCCTGCGTGCGACGCGTGTCCCCGCGGACCGCTCCTTGACTCGCTCGCCTCCTCCCATCACCTGTTGCCTTATCTTATCCTCTCGCTTGCCTCCTCCTGTGTCTCGCTCGCTATAGCCTCCTCCTCCGAGAGAACACGGCCACGATTCCAACACCATCTCGCCGTCGCCGCTGTCCTTCTGCGCTCTGCCGCCTCTCTCCTTCGACTGTCGTTGTCCCCGGGCTCTCGAGCGGTGGTACCCACGCTCCCTCTCCCTTCCGCCCTGTGAGCCGCCCGGCTCCGGCAGCCAACAAACCCCGCCGCCCCCAACTCCGGTGGCAGCAACCACCTCCGCCCCCTACTCCGGTGGCGGCGGCCACCTCGGCCCCTCCCTCTCCTTCCTCCCTCCCTCCATGGATTTCAGTTCTCACTAATAGAACCCGTCCCGTCCCCATCCCCAATCCGTCTCCTCTCTCTCCTACCTCTGGCAAGGAGTGGGCGACGGAGCTGCAAGAAGCGGTTGATGGTGCTGCGAGCGGTGCTCGGTGATGCTACCGTAGGGGGCGGGAGGAGCTACCTTAAGTTCGCGGCGATGCTACCAAGCCAAGGTGCCGACGCTACCATCGACGGGAAAATCTGCTACAAGGGGCAAGATGTGTTTGCCACCACCGTGTTGCTGCGAGGGGTGGCCGCCGGAGCTACAACCTTGGGTTGGCTCTGCTACAAAGTCAGCCTGCCGGAGCTACGAGGATGGGCTGTCGGTGCTACCGTCGGTGGGCGGGGATGCTGCCGTCCTTTGGCGGTAGTGCTACCGTAGGTGTTCCGTGGTGCTACTATAGAGGTGTGGCGATGCTACTGTCGGTGGGTGGCGGTGCTGCTCGCCGGAGCAGTGCTGTTGTCAACGGTGCTACCGTCCTTTGGCGGTAGTGCTACCGTAGCTGGTCAATGGTGCTACTAGGTGGACGACGGTGCTACCGTAGATGTGCGGTGGTGCTACTGTCGATGGGCGGCGGTGCTGCTCGCCGGAGTAGCGGCGGTGCCGACGGTGCTACCATCGTTTGGCGGTAGTGCTACCGTAGATGGACGTCGGTGCTACCGTAGAGGTGTGGCGGTGCTACTGTTGGTGGGCGGCAGGGCTGCTCGCCGGAGTAGCGGCGGTGCCGACGGTGCTACCGTCGTTTGGCGGTAGTGCTACCATTGTTGGACGGGAGTGCTGCTCGCCGGAGTAGCGGCGGTGCCGGCAGTGCTTTTTGCTCTTCTGTCTTTCTGATCCTTTTTTTCTACTCTAGGATCAAACCGTTTTTTGCTGCAAGGATAGAATATTTGCTGCGGCGGGACGTTTATTTGCTCCATTTGTAGCAATTGCGGGATTTTGGGGAAAATATAATATACACGTGTCAATCAGGGGACCCGGGGGATTTTTGCCCCAGATCCCCCGGGGGACGCCTAGTCCTGTCCTTAAGTTTACTTTTTACTATTTGTTTTGTTCAGAATCAACACCTTTGATGACTCATTCAAAATGGAAAGTGAATCTTGTGTTTTCTATGATAAGTAATTATTATCTCTGATTGGTTTCTTGTACTTTTTGCAGCTCAAGAGTGTTGGCCTATTTTGGGTTGTTTTGTCAACGGGGAAAATATTTCTATATCACTTGGTTTGTAATAGTATATTATTGGGGAAGAGAATATTGGAATATTCAGTACTTCATTTCATCTACCAATTCAACTGCGTCATGGCTTATGTTGTATGGATGGTATATGTCCCTTCTCAGGACTTTGCTTCACCATGTCAAAAGAGAAATTGTCGCTTTCCGCTTCATCGATTCAGTTTTCACAATTGCAGATTATTGTTGTATTAGACTCTAAATATCTAGTTATGTCTGGTTAGTTAACATAGGCTAGGATTTTTATATTTTATATTGCTTCATCTTGGTTGTGCTCCATTTTCGGTTCCCTAAGAGCATCTCCAAGCGGGATGGTCAAATCCTCCTCAAACGTCCGGGCGGACAGCCCGGACAGGAGAGAGAGAGAGAGTAAATTTGTGTACCCAACCATGGTTCCCAAACATTCCTCATACGTCCGGCCTGTCCGGCACACCCCAAACTCACCCCAATGTGGGTTGGGTTTGGGGAGTTTGAGAGTGTCCGGGGATGTCCGGCCAGTTTGCCACGTAGTACGCGGTCCACCCCAAACCACTTTATCTCTTTCTTTTGTCTTTCTCTATCCATCCCCACCAATCACATGCAAGTGACCTGGCAATTTGGGGGGGATTTTAGGGTATGTGGTTGGAGACACATACTTTTGAGTGTTCAAAGCGGACTGGTCCGGGCACGTCTGAACACGTTTTAGGGGCTGAATTTGACTGTAGAATTATGAGATTGGCGGAATTGGTGGATGTTGTATTGAGCCTCAAGGGCGAGTATATAAAGGGTACAAGACTTGGAGGGCAAGAAGCCTCTCCTAGAGATAAGGTAGGAGACGGATTACAAATCCTATACTACCAAATATAGCTACACCGAATATATCTCTAACATCCCCCGCAGTCGTAGCGGTAGCGTCGTGAACAACTGGAACGTCGCGGACGGTCAGACTGGAGAGAAACCGAAGTAGACACCAGTGGGCTGACATCCCCCCGCAGTAGGAGCGGGAACGTCGTGGACGGTGTCGCGGCGCCGATGCTTGGACTGTAGAGGAAGCTGATGAGGAGCTCAAGCGAGGTGATAGCCCTTTGTGCCGATGTCGAGGGAGCCGAGAGCGTTGGGCGGTGCAGCCTTGGTCGTGGTAGCCGTGCGAGTGGTCGATGTCGTGGTCGGGGTTGCCGGTATCGAGGTAGACGCACATGAAGCCGCGGGCGCATAGTGCGCATGAAGAAGACGGAGACGCGTCGAGGCAGTCGTCGAGGATGCCGATGACGGAGACGACGCAGTACGAACCGTCGAGGACGAGGTGCAGCCATAGTTTTGCCAGAGCAATGCACACGTCGGGGACGAAGGCATACTCCGGCTTTGCCAGAGCCGAGTACGCATAGAAGAACTCGGTGACGTAGTCGAGGCAGTCGTAGAGGAGGAAGTCGATGCCGAAGACGTTGTCGAGGCCGATGTAGACGAGGCACCGACCCGGGCTTGCCAGACCCGGGGACACGTCGGGGACGAAGGCATGCACCGGTGTTGCCAGTACCGTGCATGCGGGGGCAGGGACCACCGTGAACCATACGCCAGCGTCGGAGGGACTAGCAGAGGAGGCCTCCTGAACGGTTGCGGCGCCAATCGGCGGGGGTAGAAGGTGCCGATGTCGTCCGCGGTTCTCGGAGTAGACGTAGTCAGGGACGAGGATGATGACGCTGGCGACGTGGTCGTGGTGGACGAAGACGTAGAAGGCTACGAAGGCAGCGGCGGCCTGGAGAGGCCATGCTGGACGCCTGGACGAGGGGTGGTCGGCGCACCTGCGACGGCCTGAAGTGGCCATGCAGGTTACCTGTAGATGGCGGCGGCGTTACTCGAAGTAGGCGAGGAAGAACCCGGCGGCTTAACGAAGACCATGCGCGGACGGTGGCGTTCCCACGCCGAGGAAGTCGGCACGGCGCATACCACGTAGAAGTCGACGCGCAGGGACGGCGAAGAGGACCGCGTGCCGCGGCGCTACGGCCCGAAGGGGCGACGCAGCAGCAGTGCGCGGGTCGGGGCGACGGCGGGTGTCGCCAGCGGCGTACACGCCTGGGAAGGCGCGTTGGCTGCCGGCAACATGGACCAATGGCGGCAGCGCGGCGGCCCAAAGGGGCGACGCGGCGGCAACCTGTAGCTCGATCGGTGGTAGGCGCGTGCTCGGGGACGTGCTTGGCGGTGCAGGCGCGCGATCGGTTGATCAGACCGACGCAGCGCGGAACGTGCCATGGCGGCGACGACGACGCGCAGATCGGAGTCGATGGCGAAGTTGTCGATGAAGTCCCGGTCGATGACGGCGAAGACGAACCGGCGATGGAGACCTTGCAAGCGAGAGAGGCCGGCGGCGACGCGTCGAGGCGTCCCTTGGACGGCGCGTCCGGACTTGCTGCGCGGTCGGTGAAGACGAGCCGGTCGGTGCGGAGTCGGCGCCGGCGAGTCGGCCGCGGTAGCCGGCTGGAAGGAACCGGCCGGTGCGGAATCGGCGCCGGCGAGTCACCCGCGGTAGCCGGCTGTCGAGGAGCGGGCCGGTGCAGGTCGATGCCGTTGTCGGAGTAGAGGCGCGAGAAGACGACGGGCGGTGGGCGACGCAATCCGATCTATGATCGGCAAACCAAAAAAGAAAACGCCGGTCGAGCGACCAGCGGAGAAAAAAAAACCGATCTACAGATCGAAAAAAAAAGGACTCTAGGGCAGCCGATCAACCGACCGGCGGACGAACCCTAGGTATGGGCGGCGCGGCCCCCGGCGGAGATCATGGAGATCGACCTCCCCGAGGGCGGCGCGGTGCGGAAGCGCGGCGGCGGCGGCTAGGTCAGATCGTGCCGCTCTGATACCATGTAGAATTATGAGATTGGCGGAATTGGTGGATGTTGTATTGAGCCTCACGGGCGAGTATATAAAGGGTACAAGACTTGGAGGGCAAGAAGCCTCTCCTAGAGATAAGGTAGGAGACGGATTACAAATCCTATACTACCAAATATAGCTACACCGAATATATCTCTAACATTGACCATTGTGGTTGGAGATGCTCTAAGGTGACATTTTCGTTTAGCCGTTGGCTATGCGGCTGGTGAGGTGCACAAATGATATGCGAGGATGCTGGCTCATTTTGTGTGTGTCCTGATCTGCATAAAACAACCAGCCATGTCCACCCCCTTCAGCGTGGCAATGTGGCACAAAGCATGCGTACAAGTTGTTCGACCAAATGGCCAAGGATTTTCTCACCACAAGCGTTAATTTCAGGTCACTCTTCATTCTTCTCTTCTTGATGTTGCATAAATTTAATTTTGACCGTTTAACTGCTCTGTCAAAGTGTCGGAAAGCCCAGGATTTTATTTCATCGATTCATCCACAATTATGTTTTGTCTCCTCTTGCATATTTTTTTCTGCATTTTTAGGATAAAAATAGCACATAACTGCACGTTTCTTTTAGTTCAGTGTGTGTTGTTCCTTATTACATGATGAAGTTCGCTAGGTCTGAATAGCTACATTTCTCTCAAAGTGGAGACTCACTGGAGTTAGCAGCGGTAAAAGCTGCTGCCTTGTGACCATGAGGTCACGGGTTCAAGTCCTGGAAACAGACTCTTGCAGAAATGCAGAGAAAGACTGCGTACTAAAAACCCAAAGTGGTCGGACCCTTCCCCGAACCCTGCACAAACGGGAGCTACTGCACCGGGGCTGCCCGGGAGACTCACTGGAGTTAGCATTAGTTTATTTGTTCTCTTGAACTTTTATAGGTACAACAAGGTGGTATTTCGGGAATACGTGGAATATTTCGGAAACATGATACAAAGAATAACTACAGAGACCAGGTACGTACTCCTGTTAATATCTGCATAATTGGGGTAAAGACTTCACCATATGTTGGTCCGGACAGAGCGGTAAGCTCTGTCAGCAAACACAAATGTTATGAGCAATTTAAACATATGTTGGTCCGGTCGAATTAAAGTCTTTTCACGTGTATATATGATTTTTGGAATACGTGGTGGAATATTTTGGAAACATGATACAAAGAATAGCTACAGGGACCAAGTAATGTTCTGCATAATTTGGGTAAAGACTTCACCATATGTGGGTCTGGTCAAATTAAAGTCTTTTCACGTGTATATATGATTTTTGTACGTGCCAATTTTTAATCTATGTGTTGTAACCGTTCTAAAACAGTTTGTTTTGTTTGATAATTTATACCACAAATATAAAATGGAGTACATGTTGCCTCTTTTCTGTTTGGAACTATAATGAAAGCTGATTAGATAGTAACATTTGCTTTGGTAAATTGGTGTTAGCCTTTCCACATATACGTGAAAATAAAGTAATAAACTACAAAGTGCACATAAATCATGATGTGCACTTTTTGCCGCCTCCTAAAGTTCTTACATATGTGTATTGTCTTTTCATATTTTGTTTTTCTTGCACCTTCTTTTTTTTGGAGATCTTGATAGCACCTTAAGGTTTAGACATTGAGTGTTGGCAATATCTATGTTGTTTCAGGGAATGTTGTACTACAACAAAAATATCTATTGTTGGCCTTGATAATAATAGTCCCGAACATGCGAAATAAAGTCGATGGTTCACCCTACTTTTGAATGTATGTATGATCATGACCACTAGGCCATTACCTTGACATTTCGTACAAGTTGAACATCAATTGAACTCGTTAGGTTCAGGGTACTTGGAGAAACAAGTGAAGTATACGAGGAACACTACTCTAGCAGCAAGGATTAGTCACCCACTAAGGGTACCATCATTTGTAAATAATACTCTGTTTGAGTAAAATGGTGAATAGTTTCTAATTCTTTTGTGTTTTCTTAATCCAACTATATAGAATCAATGGGACGTGTGTTCCCGACGGTTCCCAGAGGCGAAAAGGAGGGCGCATCCAATCCCACCGTTGACCGCGGGTCCGCGCGCTCCTTCATCCTCCGCCTACCGCTCCGGCGTAGTGAGGATGGAGGAGCCCCGGATCTCAGTGTTAGGCGCATAGATAGGTTCGTCTAGCAACGTTGGGTCAATGGAGTCGGCAGCGTCTAGTCGAATAAATTTTCCCCGCTCCATCTTGGCAACGTCCTTTGCGGCAATTCCACTTGGGAATTTGTGTCCTCGCCATTTCTTTTGGTCGACGAGTCTTGTGTGTGGGGCGGTGCTGATTTCGACGGTGACGGGCAGCAACGCATCCACGAATAGAGCCCTGGGTCCATTCCTGTCTCGATGTCGTCCATGGCAACGTCGAGGAGCCGGTGGGCTCAATTGTTTTAGGTGTTCGGCCGGTGGTTGTCGTTCCATGCCGCGTCATCGGTGGGCGAGTGAAAATGGTGGTTCCATATTTGGGCTTACGGATTGTTGGTGGCGGATCTGGTGCTTGGCCTCGACGATGTCGATGGCTCCGGGAGGACCGGGACTAGAGGAGGATGGGGATGATCCGTAGTCGACGCTCCAGAGCGACAAAGGCTTTGCCGGCAGCAAGTTTCCTCATCGGCTCACAACGCCTTCTGGGCTATGGTTATTCTCCTAATCCGGCATGCGGCATTGTCCAGGCAACACGGTGGTAGTTGCAAATTTAACTAAGGACTCCAATGTATTTGTCTTTTGTTGGAGGGTTTTTCTACAAATGTCTGCGAACATGTCATTTGGCCGAAACAAAAACCATTGGTTTGATCTCGAGCCCTCTGGTCAGTTCTGCTTGCGTGCTTTGTATCTAGTTCGCACATGTTGGATGAGTTTTTTTTTTTGCGAAACACAGTACAACGCAGACGCTCACATACACGCGCATACACTCATCCCTATGAACGCACGCACACCCTACCCCTATGAGCACCTCCGAGAGACTGAGCCGGCGGATGCAATGGATTTGATGTTTTCTCGAACTATGTCTTCTAGACAACTTTGTTTACTAGTGCATAAGTTTTCATCTACTTTATTTTTAATAATCTGCAAAAGTTCCTTTGTTTTATAAATTCAGTTCGAGCTGTGCATTTCTGAAGAAAATTTGGCAGATTCCTGCTTGTATTCCTGAAGAACACCAAGCAAACATGGTTCAAGATCATCCAACAACTGGTGCCACAACACTAGCAGTAGCTACAGCTCATATCATCAGGTAAAAAAAGGAACATAAACAAACGAGAAAGAAAAGAAGAAGCGCGCGATTCGCGATTGCAAGACGCGAACTCGAATCACAGGCACGGCGCAATGCTCGCGCGCTGCCTCGCCGGCTTCCCGAAGTCGAGGAGAAGGAGTCGACCCTGAGGCGGTGGCGGAACGCCGAATGAACTCCTCCGCCCGCCTGTCCACCTCCTCCTCCTCAGCCGCGTCGCTGGCCGCTGCTCCGTCTTTGCCGCCGCCGCGTCTCGTTCTGCACACGAGCGCCATGCAGCAGTGAGCCGCAATGGCCGGCGTCGGAGCAGCCGGTTCTGACCCCTCCTCCCCGCGCCTCTTGCTCCGCCTCTTCTTCAGTTTCCTCGCGCGCTGATCGTCGCCGGCCGGCGACGCTCCGCGACGTCGACGCCCTTCGTTGCGGCTCGCCGGATGGGCTGCACGGACACCACGACGATGGAGGCGATGATGACGTTGAGGAGCAGGAAGAGGATAGGAGACGGCGCCGCGGCGAGCACGCCGCGGGCAACGGCAGCGGCCACCACCGCGCCAGGAGCAGGGACGGCGCCAGCTTCTTGACCCCGGAGACGAGCAGCGCCGCGGCCGCCGCCGCCAGCGCCGCCTCCACCAGCTCCTCCTCCCTCCTCGGCGCCTTCCCCTCCTTCCTCTCCACCTCCGCCATCTCACTGCGCGCTCCGCTCTCTGGTGGTCACCGCTCCAGCCTCCAGGCACACACACACTTCTTGCTCTGCTCTGCTCGATCGGCTTATCGCCTCCGCCGGTGGTGTAGCTATAAGTATAGGCGCCAGTGCCACCGCCCACCGCTAGCTACCGAAGGCGCCAAAAGGCGGAGCTCGCTCAGGGAGTAATGAATTGCAGCGGCAGGGTGCTGTCCCTCCGACACCCCGATGCAGGCAGCAGCCCGTGCGAGTGTCTGTCGGGGAATTTACTCCGTCCCCTACCTGCAGTTCTGCAGGGCCACTCCCACACCACACCACTCGAGCCCGGGGAGCAGCGGCATCAGACGAAACATCAATTTTCTTTGGAATTTTGCTCAGTTTATCATGCAGCGGCATATCCAGACGAAACAGCAAGATGCATCAGACACAGATGCAAACAAGCGTCTCGAGCTCTGATTGTTCTACGTGTATTTGCACCGCTAGCTGTTTTTGCATTATCTCGCCAATCAAGTCTCCGACAAACTATTTGTTAATCTAAATTCTAACATCGTCAGGGGTGTGTTTTGTTTTGTGTTTGCCGAGTGGGCTGGCTAGGGACGCACGCCGGGGCCTCGTGCGCTACCGTTTGTTGCCCCGCCCGTCCGCGTGCCGGTGGACCGAATGATGAGCTTTTTTTCATTCCTCGGTTTGGAAGCTTGTGATGAGTAAGCTACTCATGTTGCAAGAAAGATGAGCATAAACTACATATATTGCCGTCAAAAGCAGCGAACTGCTAACCTACAATGGAGTGTGCTTGCCCCTAAAGTTACCAGCATGCTTATGCTTAATGTTTTTTTTTTGACAGAAGCTTATGCTTAATGTTGTTAATACTGCTGACCAGTGCTAAGATTCTCTTCTCAATGATGTACGGTAATGCACTATTGCTTTTTAAACCACAAGATTTGGATCAAATGAAAAGCCATCCATCATACGGTCATCGTCGAATACTCGAATGTAAAGCGTAGCCTAACAGTGTAGCGACCCCTGAGATGCACGAAATCCACATACGTTCGAGAAAACAAAATAAGAAACACATGTCTACACAAACTGGGCAACCCGTCATGTAGTTCCAAACAGCCACATGGATGGCTTTTCATTTGATCTGGAATTCTCAAGGATCAAGCCCTGCCAAAGATAAGTTTTTTTTTATTTATAAACGGCTCCTCTTAAAAATCCTGACAAAATTCTCACAAATTTTTCACTTCAATAATAGCTCAAATGTCATAATATCGTAAGACAGGCAAAAACTGTGATACAGATGTGTCACCAGCTCTCGAGAGTAAAATCTAGCGTATAAAATAGGGCATCGAACAACCAATGGCTGCAGCGGGCAGCGGCAATTTAAGCTTCTGGCGTGTTATTGCCATAAATCTATGTTTATTTAGCGACAACCAGTTGTCGATGAGTCGGCAGCATCTTCCACTGTGGCTATAGCCTGTGCACTCGACTCCTCCACGGTGATCCCGAAAGCCTCCTCGAGGCCCATAACAATCTCAACCTACAAAGCAGAATGACAGCAAGTAAATATACATGTAGAAGATATATCAACATGAAAGTGAAAACCATGCTTAGTAAATCACATGCTTTTTTCAAGCACAAATAGGTGCCTTAGAAGTTAGCAGAAACTAGAGTCACAGAGTACTGTGAAAAGGGCTGGCATCTGCCACTCTCCTTGTCCCCTGGATGCTCTGGAAACACCGCAATGGCTGCATCTTCGACAGAGCTCGTCCTTCTGTACACGCGCTGGTGGCCAAGATCAGAGACGAAGCTGCCCTTTGGGCACAGGCTGGCGCGCTAGGACTTAGGGCCATCATCCCGCAGACTTGGGATGTTCATTAATTCAATGTAATAACAGATACTTTGCCTCCTAGAAGGCCTGTAACCCCAAACCCTACCTTTTCAATGCAATCAAACGCAAATGTCATTTGCGTTTTCTCGAGAAAAAAAAAGAGAGTACTGTGAAAAAACTGCTCAGCGTGTAGAAATAAAACAGCTTGGTTCTCCCAAAAAGCCTATAACTTCCGCTAAAAGGAGAGAGCCCTACACACTGCCAAGCTAAACCTACTTCCTACCAAGTCATCCTCCAAAATAAAACTACAGAGTGAACATAGATGAACGCTAGATGGTTACATACAAGTTTCTATCCCTTGAGTAGTGGACCTAGCAAGGTCTGGCTAAATGGCTTACCGTATCCAAAGAATCGGCACCAAGATCAGTAAACTTAGAGGAGCCACAAACTTCAGTGGCACCATCAAGAGCAAGCTGACTCTTCACGATTTCACAAACCTTTTCTACCGTCTCCTTTTTGGCCTGTTCAATTACAACCCCAGTATGAAGCAGTTAGAATCACAACAATAAAACCCATGATGGATAATAAGACTTCACAAAAAATGGACTGTAAAATTTAATTGCTTATCAAAATCCAAATTAGCAAATAATTTTTTTATTGAATCAATATGCTAACATAGACTAAGAGCTTACTTATGTCAAATTCTAGTACATGAATCAAATGCATGATACCAAAAAGAAACTACATTGCTACATTTATCTCAAAATCACAAGGCACGTATGAACAATTAAAGTGCAGCATGTAAGAACTGCTCTGATGAAAAGAAAATGGGTTTTGTATACAATGCTGGAGTGATTTGTTGTCATCTGATAAAACAGCTGGAATGAAATAGATTGGAAAGTAAATTGAGATGCATATGTTGAGCACTATGCATGAATAATTATGTGATCGCAATTCCAGAGAAGAGATAAACCAACTAGCAGATGAAATAAAATCACAACAAGTGAGGTGTGCATTAACCAAACATCATTAATGACTAGCTATGTCACTAAAATCTCAGAAAAGGATGATACTTACTGCACAGCAAACAGATCTTAGAGGAGCAGACTGCATACAGAAGGCCACATTATCCTTCCTTAGAGCAGAGAAGGAGGCTGACTTGACATTGATCGCCTGTAAATCATCAAACATGATTTCTTAGGGAAGGCAAAAAATATGCAAAGGAAGAGCAAACCCAATCAACATTGCATGAAAACAAACAGTATATAAAATATGAAATCATTAATGCTGCCTTGTTGAAAACAAAAAAAGAAGCAAGGGGGCACACTAAATAGTAACCGAAAACAGTTATATCGGGTAGTACATAATAGACAAAATGGAATTCAGACTATTTATCTTCAGAATTTTTTTGCGGGTATCTTAAGACATTATTAGATTAGGCCGTGTTCCAAAACTGTCAAACATGACATGTTCGACTGCTCCACAGCTTTATACTTTAGTTCATCCTGACCGGACTGCAGATTCCGAATTTACTAGAGATGATAGATTACTAAAAGAAAACACTTACTTTATCCTGCACACATAAACACAATTTTCTTAATTTTCAAAGTCTCATAAGAACATTTGCCATTTATACGCCCTTAACAAAAACTGTAGGAAAACACAACATAGCATACCAATTACTTTGAGGAAACTATGTGCTATGAAGCCTGTATGGGGTCTAAATATAATTTCAGGAAATTTTCAGAATCTGAATCTAACAACCATTTTTATATTGTACTTTATTCAGATTCCCATGCTTTACTTCTAGTATCTTCATTAATAGCTTAAAAGACACAATCCTGTAACTGAGAAATCTTGTGATTTTGAGGTACACCTCGTACATTGATGTTCGGCTTGCAGCGAATTCTGCGATTCCGTATCAACTAATCTTTCTACGCAAAGTGAGATACCGGAAAGGGAAATCCGTAGGGCATGTTACCATGAAGCACCGTAGACAACACTCCTCTCAATAAGGCCTCGCTCGATAAGTCGATAATGCTGTGTGCTAGTACTCCCTCCGTTCTAAATTAATTGATTTCCATTTGTCCACATGTGGATGTATCTATACGTGTAACATGTCTAGATACATCCACATGTGGACAAATGGAAGTCAATTAATTTGGAACGGAGGGAGTACAAATTATAAAAAAAACTCGCATGCACCGCACAATGCAGGTTCCAGCAACAGAGCGCACAAAATTGACGGAACCAATTCCTTGGATGGGCACACATTCGTACGCAGTTCTATTCCATGAATAGCCGCAGCACCATTCCGATCGATCGACTGAAAGCATACGAGCAGAATTACGCCTCTGCTACAGCCGCCAGGCCAGATCCAGTCCAAACCTACCAAAGACACACGATTCGATCGCCGATAGGCTGCCGAATCGGCGGCTCCCTGGTGCTCCAGCGAACGAATCCTCTACCAAAAACCAGCGCGGATCCGCGACCAGATCGCACAGACACAAGGCACGAGAGAAGAAACGTAAGACGCACAACGCCGCGACATGGGGGTAATGAGAGAGAGATGGGGAGTGGTACCTGGACGGCGGGTGTCGCGAAGGAGACGGCGGAGGCCATGAGGGAGACAGGAGGAGGCTGGCGCGGTGGAGGGCGGGGAGAAAGGAGGAGGAGGCGGCGGTCGGGCGGCAAATCAGGCAACCGGAGTGGGCGTGGATGGGAGTGAGCAGGACAGGAGCCAAGTTTTATATATAGCGGGCCGGGCTGGTTCGCACGGCATCGGGCGTATAGGCGCGGCGGAGGTCACGAGGCCCGGCCCGTGTTGCTGCCTCCGCCCCTCGGTTTCCCATCTTGGGCCCACCTGCCAGCGTGTGCGCTTCAGCAACACGACGGCGTGCTAGTGCTAGGCACGTTCTTGGTTTGACAAATGTTGTTGCTGCCGCCTGGCACAAAGAAGTCGCGTACCGCCGGCCTACCACGCTGCCCCTGCGTGCTGGATTACTCCGACGATAAATTTCTGCGGATTGGATGTCCCCTAGAACGGTAGAAGAGGGCCGGTCAGGCTCGCACGGACCTTAAAGCAGTCCGAGCAAGGGTCATGGCGATCGGCCGTTCCCAGCGGGCCATACCCGCGCGAGCGTAAGAGAGACCTGCAACGTGGACAAAGGCATTTCCGCCAAAAAAAACATGGATAAAGGCGGGAGACGACGAGTTCTCTAATGATCTCCCACTCACCTCGTCTGTGAATCAACTGTCGTGGCCACCACCACAGCGTCGCGACACCGGCTTCATCGACGGCGGGGAGACCTGGGCGACACCTCCACTCCCTCACTCTCGACATGGCATTAACCACGACGTCAATGGTGGTGAGTCCCTACCGTAGCTTAGGATGTGAAAAGCATGAACTTAGGACTGTAATATGTATATGGAACAATTTGTTTTGTGGTTATCAGTGACATGCATGGTAGGTGTGTGCCTAGAACCGGTGTCGAGAACGGCGCTGTCATGCATTGGTTTGATCGTTCTTTCTGAAGCCGGGTTACGGAGCCGATCCATCCTTGGTCCATTTGACTTGGTTGCTTAGGCCATGTATTGGTATTATTTACTTTTTTGCTAGCATGTATTGCATTGATCTGCTCAGGATTTCGGTGTGTGTGTGTGGGGGGGGGGGGGGGGGGGGGGGTGGGGGGGGGGGTGGTGGGAGGGGGGGGGAGCGGGGAACTATTTCTTCTTTTATGCTGTAAGGTCTTGGTTTGGTATGCTCCAAATTTGGGAGAGTATAGTGTTGCTTAGACATCTTGTTTACTACATTGCTTAAGCAACTTGTTCATCTTGTTTATTACTCTTTTTTGTTACACCTCAAAATAATGGGTTTTCGAGATCTCGGTTTTGTATATCCACGGTTTACGGGAACAAACTATAGTTTTCAGTGCTTAGACCTCTGGATTATAGAGAACACACTATGAATCACGATGAACAGTAAAGGCTCTAAAAGAGTTTAAAATTCAAATATTTTTTTTACAATATACATGTTTTTTTTGTAGTTTATGTGTATGCAATATTTGACTGGGAAAAGATATATGTTGTGTCTTAAAAACAAATGTGGCTTTCAAAATCTGGAGCTACAATGTTTTTTTTTCACATGCTACATAACTTTAGATTTTTCCATGAAAATTTACAAATACTCTTAGGACTTAGATATACACATGCGTAAATGTTTTCAGTTCTTTTGTTTTACATTGATAACATCATTTGTTTCACCCAGGAGTCTACGCTCTTGGGAGCCTATTTAAATTTGTAGAATTACAATATGTTTTTCATTAAAAAACAATAGCAGTATCTTATTCTTTGCTACTCCAATCTTTTTTAGGAGATGCACAAATTTACGAAGGTTTATGGTGTACATGTTGCACATTGCATTTTTTAAACACAAAAAAGGTTTGACGGCATGCATTTAGTTCACCAAGCCATCTATCTATTTGGTAAAATGTATATCACTGAGGCACCTTCATGAACATCTTTGTTATCATTTCAGATATGATAACAAACATAAATGTTGAGCAAAATTACCCCAGCAGTATGCATGGTCAGAACAATACAATATCATAGCATCCATCTAATGTTTGTTTACAATGGCTGCAATAGAATTCAGAGTATCTTATCTTTTCCTTTTGGGGTATAGCCGCACGAGCGTGTGACCCAATCACTGTTTTCTAAGGAGATCCCCAGCTAACCATAGCCACAAGTATATCTGATCTCATGTGGCTCTCTCTTTGCACCAATGACATTTTAGATACCCATTTTTTCCTGCATACCATCCTAGATATTCCTTACCCCCTCAACTGCCTTAAATATCCATCTCTTCATATCATCTCAAACCATCTAGACACTCACTACTCCTAACTCTTAGACAGCCAGGACGCACCAAGTCTTAACAGAGAAATGACGACTACCGCAGTGGCCCTCTCTTCATCGCCATTCGCTGGAAAAGCAGTGAAGAACCTATTGTCGTCAGCTCTGTTTGGTGAGGCTCGTGTCACCATGCGCAAGGCTGCTGCGAAAGCCAAGCCAACTTCCTCGAGCAGCCCGTGGTACGGCTCCGACCGCGTGTTGTACCTCGGTCCACTCTCCGGCAAGCCCTCGAGCTACTTGACCGGTGAGTTCCCCGGTGATTACAGGTGGGACACCGCTAGGCTCTCGGCCAATCCACTCTCGGTGGGCCATGCTCGGCGCGCTGGGCTGCATATTCCCCAAGCTACTCGCCCGCAACGGCGTGAAGTTCGGCGAGGCCGTGTGGTTCAAGGCCGGCTCCCAGATCTTCAGCGAGGGAGGTCTTGACTACCTTGGCAACCTGAGCCTCGTCCATGCGCAGAGCATCCTCGCCATCTGGGCCGTCGAAGTTGTTCTCATGGGAGCTGTTGAGGGGTACCGCATTGCCGGTGGCCCGCTTGGTGAGATCGTTGATCCTCTCTACCCCGGTGGCAGCTTTGACCCACTTGGTTTGGCCGATGACCCTGAGGCATTCTCCGAACTCAAGGTTAAGGAGCTCAAGAACGGTCGTCTCGCTATGTTCTCCATGTTTGGCTTCTTTGTACAAGCCATTGTCACTGGAAAGGGTCCACTCGAAAACCTCGCTGACCACATCGCCGACCCTGTCAACAACAATCACTAGTAGAAAACATACCTTCGGTTCGGAGCTTTAGTCCCGGCCATTATTGGAACCGGGACTAATCACATTAGTCCCGGTTCAAACTGCTAGGACGCCGCACGGTCCCAGTCCCGGTTCGACGGTGACCTTTAGTCTCGGTTCGTGATACGAACCGGGACTAAAGGGTTGCGGCAGGCAGCGGCAGAGGTGGGGCCAGCGCGAGCCCCTTTAGTCCCGGTTCGTATCACGAACCGGTACTAAAGATGGACCTTTAGTACCGGTTCGTGATACGGACCGGGACTAAAGGTTCCTCCTATATCATCTTCCACCCCGAGACAGCCATCTCCATTTTTCTGCTCGAGCCACATCTCCATTTTTCTCCTCGTTTACTCTCCCGAGATCGAGTTCATCCCCATTTTTCTCCACGATTTGTCAAGATTGGCGGCGCCCATCTATCTAAGGGTTAGCAACTTCATCCTTTCATCCGGCATTGCTAGTTTAGCTCATTTCATTCCTAGTTTAGCTCATTTCATTTTTCTAATGCTAGCTAGGTGTTTGATGAAATGCCTAAGTTAGAAAGTTTATTTGTTTTATATGCAATTTGAGCTCAAATTAAAATATGATTTGTGGGTTTTAGTGTCGTCCCGTCCCCGTCCTCACCGCCGCCGGTCGCCCGCGCCGTCCCGTCGCCGGCACCACCTTGGTGTGATCCTCTTGTTTTTATCTTTTAAAAAAAAAATCTTACTTGTATGATTTAGATGCATAGTTATTACTTGTATAATTTTCTTACTTGTATGATTGTTTGTTTTATGTATAGTGCCATGGTTTTGATATCCCTCCCGTCGGCCCTCGTCCGGTCTATGATTCGGATGTGGTATATTATCTTTTATAACTATTTGTTTCATTTCGTGCTTATGACAATTATGCCGACGAACACTTGACATAGATATTTTTATCTAGGAGGTATGTGAACCGGAAATTCCAACCGACCCACTTGTCGAGAAGTTAAATTTAGTTGAAAAAGAAAACGATGATTTGAAATAAAAATTTAAAAAAATTGAAGAAGAGAAGATGAAATTGGAGTTGGGATCTTGCCGACGTCGTCGATGATCACAAGATCAAGATGGATGCAAAGCGCTTGAAGATTAGAAAGATTAGAAAATATGCCATTAATATAGAGGCTTGGTATCATTATGCTGTTGGATCAATGGTTACCTTAGTTGCGATTTTGATCGCATTTGTTGTTGCATTTAAATGCATTAGATAGTTGTATGTTAGTTTCAATGTATGTTTTATGAGTGAAAGGAGATATTTTATGTCCCCCTTGGTTTTGTGTGTTAGGCAACAACACTAGGAATTATTTAATATGATGTTAAGTGGTGCAGGAATGAAAAGAAATAATTACACTTTGCATCGAAACAATTGTCGAAGAAAAATGGAGTTTGCAGTTTGTCTGCCCAGGCCAGAGTTTCCGGCCTGAGGGGGATCAGGGGCCGGAGTTTCCGGCCCACCAGGAATTGCTGCGAAACGAGCGAAGTGACGTCACTCTCTGTCATGACCCCGGAGTGACCCCGGAGTTACTCTGGAGTTTCCGAACAACTGCCGGAGTTTCCGCCCTCAGGGGGTCCGGAGTTTCCGGCCCTCCTGGACCAGAAACTCCGGTCTAAGTGGACTTCAACGGCTTGATTTTTGGGAGGGGTATAAATACCCCTCCACCTACCTCCAGCCAGCTAGCTCGTCCAGAATTGAAGTCCACCATTATTGCAAGCTCAAGAATCACTAGATCTCCCAATCCCTCCACCCAAACTCGTTGATCTTTGGAGGATTGAAGGAGAAGGCCCGGATCTACTACTTCACCAAGCCGTTCTTCATTTCCCCCTCATTCACTTGAGGGATTCGAGCCTAGGGTTTCCACTAGGAAAACCTAGGCATCTTGTTGTACTTACTTGCTTGTTACTTTTGTGTAGCAGGTGTTGTGGTGCTTGGGAGCCCCCAATCCTTTTGTGGGTTGAGCCTCAAGTTTGTTGTAAGGGTTCCGGATTCCGCCTTTAAGGTTTCCGATAGTGGAAGGTGAACCGAGCTTTTGGGCAAGGTTCATCGGAGAATAGGGTGAGGCCATTTGTGGCGTTTGAGTTTGAAACTCACACCCCTCCAACGAGACGTACTCCCCTAAAAAGGAGGAACTCGGGAATACATCCTTGTCTCCGCGTGCTTCCCGTTCGGTTATTCCTAACTCGCTAGTTCTTACTTGTATCGTCCCTAGTCTAGTGTTAACTTGTCATATAGGTAAATTCACCGTAGTTGCATATCTAGAGAATTTCAATGAGAACTATGTATTACATTTGGTCACTACTCAACTTTGGTTTTAATGTGATGAACTTGTATTAATTAATTTGGTCACTTCCTATTCATGATGTAGTGTAATGGTTTTTGATATTTTTATATAATGCAGATGAGCCATCAATGGATGTACGGTGACCGACGCTGTCCCGAGTTCATTAATGGCCTGCATAATTTTCTCGATGTGGCTGAGGCAAACAAGCGGAATGGTTTTATTTGTTGTCCATGTAGTGTCTGTAAGAATACGAAGGGTTACTCTTGCTCAAAAAGCCTACACTACCACCTGTTGCAGTCCGGTTTCATGTCCGGCTATAATTGTTGGACCAAGCACGGAGAAAGAGGGGTTATAATGGAAGACAATGAAGAAGAAGAGGATGATGACAACTATCCTATATTCCCTGAACACGGTGGTACTACAATGAGGGAAGACGAAGCTGAAGAAGAGGCCATTGTTGATGAGCCCGATGATGATCTTTGTCCGGCCATTCTTGATGCACAGATAAACTGCGGAAGTAAAAAATATGGAGTGATTATAAGCAGAAAAAAGAAACTCCAACATTCACCGGAACACTAGAGAAGCAAAATTATCACTCAGCCGAATTTAAAGCGTACAAGGAATCATCTGAAGCTCTGGGAAGGTCGGAAATAAATAAGTTAAATGCTGCGAAAAAGGAATATCACCATGTTTTGGGGCCAGGTGGCTACAGGACTGCCGCGCCTAAGTGGGAACAAAGAGACGTCGAACTGATTGCTAAAGGGATCACTCCAGAAACAGAGAAATTTCCCGAGAGGTCCAAGCGCTGGTTGTTCGGGCATGGGGCATCGTTGGACCTAGAGACAGGGAAGCTTATTGCAAGGGAAAAAATAAGGAAAAAATTCAAAAGGTCACCAAAGAGCTTGTTAAAGTAATAGACAAAGTTCGAGAGGGAACGTTCAAGCCCGACAAAGAGAACGACGAGCTGACACTCGCCCTCGGGAATCCTGAACACAAAGGACGAACACGAGGCTATGGCCTCGATGTTTCGTGGAAGGCTGGGTTTCCGGAGAGCGCTGACACTTATAGAAGCCGTCAGAGAAAAAAGAAGCTGGACGCAGACCGGATCCAACGGCTAGAAACAAATACCGAGGAATTGCAACGCATGGTCATTCAGCAGCAGGAGCAACTGGAAACAGTACTTAGCCAACAAAGGGCGTCTGAGCGGCAGCAAGAAGATCCTGCATTCGATAGTATCGTCCCCCCATCTCGTAGGAAAGGCAGCGTGGGTTCCACGACGTTTCTGGATGATGAACCGCAGGCTCGCTACCCCGTGGATAATATCACGGAGAAGACAATGTGTGATCTACATCAGTCAATGAAGAACATATCCTTCAAGGTGGCGGTCGGCTTTGCTTTACCTAACCAACCTGGAGCATGCTTCCATGGGAGTCAGATTCCAGCTGGCTATGCTCGTGTCGGGGTTGAAGTTCTGAAGGGATATGAGTCACTGGAGCTTGACATGGCTGGAGGTAATGGAGAGAAGACACTGAGAGAAGTCAAGGGTGGTATCATTCTGTGGAAAAAGAAATACATCGTGTTTGAAGACTCCACCCCTCCACTGACTCCTCCTTGTAGCGACCCACCTCAACAAAGTCCTCCCCTCACCGATAGGGACCCCAGCGCGAGTCCATCTCGATCTCCGGAGCGTCAGACGTCTCCGCCCATTAAGCTGCTAAATAAGCGGAAGCTCACCCGTTCGCCTCCTAAGAAGAAACAGAGAAAGAAGTCAAAAGACAAGACTCCTGAGAAGTTACCTTACGAAAGGATTGTCGAGGAAAACAAAGCGATCGTGGTTGCCGAGGTGAAAGCCTTTTTTGTACCGAAAAATCCCGAGCCAAGGCAAAAACTACCTCTGGAGGTCGTTGAGCGCTGCTTGAGAAACTTATATGACCCCCACCGAGGTTGCCAACAGACTATGAGCGCTGTATTGACAAGTCATATAGCTCACAGAAGCAGCAGGAGAAAAGCGGGAAAAAAGTTCCCCAGCTCGGGGAACAGGAAGTACAATCGATCGCCCCGCTCAAGGTGTTTCCCGACAAGGACGTACACAACGAGAGTACTGGTCTCAGTGTTGCTCCTCAAGTCATAGGTGACACAGGTTACCCCATTGCTGAGATAGCATGGAAATATGTTCACGGGAAGTCTCTAGTCAGACCTGAGCAGGTCCTGTATCTAACAACACAAATGCGAAAATTGCATGATTGGTACATGAAAGCCGCAAAGGAAGGGAAAATCAGTCTCATGGCGGGAGTTAAGGAAGAACACTACTTCCAAGAATACGGTGTGTATGTTGATTTTCCTGAACTTTTTCAGTTATACAATCAAGATGCCCTCGACTAAGCTCTCGTCAGTTGCTATTGTGTGTAAGTGATTTATTTCTGTAATTTATGTCTTTAGCTCAACTCGTTCATTGCCTGTAATTATCCTCACGATATTCTTTTGTACGCTATTATACAGAATGAAGATTCTCGAATGCAAAAAGGAAGGAATCTGGGACATTGGGTTCATTGACTCGGATAAAGTTCATGAAGTCACCATAGAAATGTGTGCCAAGGACACAGAGGAACTTTTGCTAAGGTTTTTAAAGCGACAACATAACAAAACAGAAATACTTTTTCCTTACAACTTCAGGTGAGTGTTACTATCTTGTACACATTCTATTTTGCTTACCCGTGTTAAGTGTAATTGATGAGTTATGCATGACTGCGTATATAAACGTGCGCAGCTTCCTCTGGATTATGCTAATCATTAGAATTGACGTTGGAGAAGTTGAAGTCATGGAACATCCTAAAGAATTCAAGAGCGTGTATTATATGCTCCAGAAGTAATTTCAATCGCACTATATCGGCCTCTTTCGTTTATTTCCTAATATCAAGTAATTAATAAATCCTTTATTCATTTTCTTTGCCGGGCAGGGTTTGGAAACGGTTCATCAAGGAAGAAGTCGGTGATTGGAAACTGAAGCTGGTTTTTTGTCTGAACAAGGTAAGTAGTACTGATCAGCTCATTTCCTATAGCTCATTTCCATTGATTTTGCTTTGAAACTCATGCTTTTGATCATCTGTCCTCTCAATATACAAATACAATTCAGTGTCATTTCGCATAATTGAACATATTCATACATGTTATTTGCTTTTTGATAGGTTGGTGCGAAAAGGCACCTAATTCTACATTTAGAGGCTCATTGGCAAGAGAAAGGACTCGGGTTGAAGAAGTTTTGCTGCGGAGGACCTACTTGTGCGGCTGAAACAAGAATTGGAGGGCTAAGTTAAAAAAGTGACCACCCACTCCACCGCGTTTCCCGGATGGTTGTACAGCAGGAGCAGGTAGAAGAGCAGAGCGAACCCCGGCGACACCAACATCAACACACTTCCTACGCCACCACCACGTACACACACGGCAAGCAAGGGATAGATCGAGATCCAGATTGGGAAGAGAAGAGGAGAAGGAAGAATAGGTAGGAGAGCTCTGCTCTTGCCTTTGGAGTTCGAGATCGCCTCGACCATGGCTTGGGGATGATCGCTGTCAGGAACACCACTGTGTTCATCTGCAGAGTTGCAGTCGTGAACTCTCAAGAACCACTGTGAATAACCCCTCCTCTCCTCAATCTTATGCTCTTATCTTCTCAGTCTTTTGCTGTTTGAGTAGTTCTTCAGTTCTCGCGTCTGTAACCTGTTCGACACAAGTTTTGAACTGCGATTTTAGTTGTGAAACGTTCCTCTTACTTAGCCTCCTCTGCTGTTGGTCGTGATACTGAATCCGATGATGAATATGCATGTTGATGAGTTATTTCTCTCTTAGCCTTTTGCTGTTTCGATTTGCTGGGGGATCTGTTGAGTCCTTGTTGATCTCTGTTATTTTCTGTCGAAAACTTCTCTAAATTGTGTTGGCTAGACTGTTAGAACTTGTAATCCTTGATCGCTTGATCCCTGTGGAAAACGATAAAACATTACCTAAAATCCTTCGATCAATTTGGCGCCGTTGCCGGGGATCAACGTTTAACGGTAGCAAAAGTATAGCAGATCTAGTCGTGATTTCGTTTTACTCCACTAACAGAGCTAATAGTCTGCTAGTGTTTTTCTGTGGTTGTTTCTGCAGGATATTGTCGTATGAGTGAAATCACTGGACGAGAAGAACTATTTCCTCTTGATCCAGAGATTGAGAGAACCCTGCAGAAAAGAAGAAGAGAAGCCAAGGAGAGACAGTCTGCATTACCTGAAGAAATGGGAGATCAGAGAGTATTGCTGCGGGATCTGTGGATTCCAAAGGATCAGGGTGCTTGTTCTGGTATCATTCAGGCAAATAACTTTGAATTGAAACCAGCCTTGATAAATATGGTTCAGCATTCTCAGTTTGGAGGTTCTGCAGTTGAAGATCCTCATGAGCATATCAGGACATTCCTTGAATATTGCAATACCTTGAAGTAAAATGGTGTTACTCCAGATGCTATTAAGTTGTCTCTGTTTCCCTTTTCACTGAAGAATGGAGCTAAAGTTTGGTTACACTCTTTGCCTGCTCATTTGACTGATTCATGGGAGCATCTGTTGCAAGCATTCTTGGAAAGATACTTTTCGCCCACTAAGGCAGCAGAATATAGAGACAAGATCACCAGATTCAGCCAGTTTGATGATGAGAGTCTATATGATTGTTGGCAGAGGTATAATTCTTTGATAAGAATGTGTCCCCATCATGGGCTTGAGAAGTGGCTAGTCCTGCAAACGTTCTACAAGGGTTTGACACGTCAGACCAGAGCATTTGTTGATTCGGCTGCAGGTGGAGGGATTATGAATAAAACCCTTGATGAAGCATTTGCTTTAATTGAGAGCATGGCGTCACACCATTTCCAATGGACAGATGAAAGAGCTGTGGCAGTCAATTCACCTGGCATGCACTCCCTTTCTTCTCAAAATGCCATTGCAGCTCAGGTGGAATTACTCAACAATCAGATGGCTAGCATTCTGTCATCAGGTGCATCTTCTACTGTTTCATCTGTTTACACAGCTCAACATTGTGATGTTTGTGGCAACATTGGGCATTTGTCAGGGGAATGTACTTTCTATGCCAACCTAGGCCCATCAGTTTCTGAAGTGAGTTATGCTCAAGGACAGTCACAGGCACAGAGTCAGTTTTCACAAAGTTATAACCCATCATGGAGAAATCACCCTAACCTCTCTTACAAGAACAATCAGAATCCTTTCCCAAGTCAGTCTGGACAGTCAACTGTGGCAAACAGACCCTTCACACAACAGTCAGGTCAAAATTATCAGAGGCAACATGAAGTAAACAGCTCTCAGTCTGCTAAGCTTGAAGAAATAATGAGAATGCAAGTAGAACTGATGAATAAGATGAATGCAGATGTTCATGGTATCAAGGATTCGATGAGAACCCTCAACAACAAGCTAGAGAGCATCTGTTGCAGTTCAGCAGATAGCAAGCAACAGGACAGATTGCCAGCACAGCCTGAACCTAACCCCAAGGCTCTTTGTGGTGCAATATCTGAAAGTGCATGTGTTGCCCCATGCGTGTTTTTGGTAATTAATGACAATCCCTATGGACTAATGTTTGCATTGAGTTATCCTTATAGATCTTGTCCATGGGAAAAGATTGGAGTTCATATGTTGGACTCTAGAAGATAAAGTGATGACCAAGGTTCTATCCAATGGTTTATATAAAGAATGGTCATCTAGAGTTGAGCATATTCCAAGTATGTCTTGAAGGATTCAAGACATCATCTTTGTGAAAAGAGAGAAGATTAAGAAGTGCAAGTTTAATATGATTCATCTTGGAAGATATCATTGGATTGAAGCTTGCAATGGATACATGAAGACGGAGCTTAGCGAGGCTCTCCCATAATGGTGTATGGGGGAGTATTTGGAGAAGTCTTCATCAAGCATGTGTGTTGTGGGGATCATAACCCGGTAGGCCCATGAAGAGGGAAGCGTGACCCGCCTGGCAGGAGGCCTGGCGAGGCCAGCTAACCATCACCATGGGCCGGGTTACACTAACGGGCCAGAGAGCTTGTCGGTAACCCGGCCTTTACAAGGAAGTTTCCAGAAGACCCGGAGGCGGTGCGCGTCACGGAGTCCAGGACTTGGAGTACACGCGAGATTAGAGGAGTTAGAGTAGGATTCATAGTTTGGGTGTAACCCGGTTTTACCTTGTATGCGACCAGGAGATCCGGAGGCCTTTATAAGCCGGCTCCTAGGTCATAGAAAGTTAAGTAATACAGAATCCCCTAGTAGAGGCAAAAGGTTAGCCAAGACACCTTTGTAACCTAAACTTGTAACTCGGCGATATTCACGTTCGGGTTACGAGATCATATATCAATAAGAGAGAAGCAGGAAGTAGGTCATTATCAACAATGGAGAGGCTGAACCTGGGTAAATTCCGTGTCACCGTGGAGCGAGACAATCTTCTGTACACCAGTGCCTATCAAACCCCACACCTAAGTTACCCCCTGGTAACATCTGCCGTGACAAAACCACGACAATGTGCTAGCAAGCACAATCAAGAAAGGTGTTCCAACTTGAGGGAGTCAAGCGTCATCTAGCTCAAGTGGAATGCGCAAGGCAAAGGTAAGATCTTGATAGGGTTTCTATTTTACCGGTCTCATGGTGTTAGTGGGAGACCGGGTTATAGGATAGACGGCGTACTATCAAGAGGGGCTCTCAAGTGAGTAACTTGATCGCATCTTTGTGGAGAGCTCAAACCTTTGCATACTTGGCATATCATCTTTCTTGGTTCTTATTTGGCTTTTATCCATGTGAGAATTTAGAGCTTGTGTTCATCTCCATACCAAGCTCTAGTTCATCAAAAACGGATTTCATATGCATATCTTGTTGCGTTTTTGATATTGGAGGTTTTACCGACTTATTCTTTCTAGAGATGTCAAACTCTCTCCTTGTGATGTCCTCCTCACGTGATGGACAATGATGTGTATATGCATGATCTTGTAGGGCTTGTGATCATCTTCGAAACAAGCCCAAGATCATAGAAAACGGAGTCTTGATGATTATCTTGTTGAGTTTTGATGTTGGAGTTTTTACCGGTTGTCTTTAATAGAAAGGTTTTTACCTTTCATCATTTGGTTTTATCCTCCCTTATTGAACAATGATGTTTCTCTGCATAATCTTGTAAAGCTCGTTGTGGTGATTTCAACGAGCCCAAGAACATCGAAAACGGAGTTTGTATGAGAAAGTTTTGTCCGTTTTGGTGTCATTGTTTTCTGAATTTCTGGCAGGCCAGCCTCCAGTGCAAAGGCAGGCTGGCCCCCGGCTGCCTCAAGCTGCCCCCCAGCCTGCAGTACAAAGGTAGGCTGGCTCCCAGGCTGGGCTCCAGGCTGGCTGCCTCAGGCTGCCCCCCAGCCTGCAGTACAAAGGCAGGCTGGCCCCCAGGCTGGGCTCCAGGCTGGCCGCCTCAGGCACCCGGCCAGCCTCCAGGCCGGCCAGGCTAGGCCCCAAGCTGGCGTCGCGCAGGATTTTTTCCCCTCCCCAACGGGCAGATTTCTGCCCCACATTTTTAAGGGGCCTTCTTCCCCAAAGGGTACCTAACTTCTAGAGCTTGTTTTCCCCCTCTCTCCCCTCCATTGTTGACCTTTGGAAAAGCTTGCCCCCTCTCAATCCCTCCCATGATTCTTGCATATCTTTGAGGGAAAAGTGAGAGGAGATCTAGATCTACATTTCCACCAATCCATTCCTCCTCTAAGTGAGGGGAACCTAGTAGATCTTGATCTTGGAGTTCTTGGTGTTTCTCCTACTTTGTTCTTCCTCTCTTCTCCCCCCATAAGCATTAGTTGCTTTTGGTGGGATTTGAGAGTGAAGGATTTGAGCACTTGTGCTCTTGCCATTGCTTTGTGCATCGGTTTGTGCTCTCCACGAGGATTCGTGGAAGTTGAAAGTTTGTGAGCTTGTTACTCTTGGGTCTTTGGACCCTAGACGCCTTTGTGGTTGTTGAGACCTTTGTGGTCACTTGTAGCCGTTCGGGAGCCCCCAATCCCGTTGTGGGCTGTGCCTCGGATTGTTGTTGTAAAGGCTCCGGATTCCGCCTTGAAGGATTCCGATAGTGGAAGGTGAACCAATCCTTTGTGGTGCGGTTCATCGGAGAATAGGGTGAGCCTTTGTGGCGTTGAGATCGACCTTTGTGGTGCCTCACACCTCTCCAACGAGACGTACTCCCCTAAAAAGGAGGAATTCGGGAATACATCCTCGTCTCCGCGTGTCTCGGTTATTTCTATACCCGAGCTCTTTACTTATGCACTTTACATTGTGATAGACTTCGTGCTTGAAGTATTCTATATTGCTATCACTTTGTTGCTTGTCTTGCTTCGCATAAGTTGTTGGTGCACATAGGTGAGCCTAGTATATTTAGGTTGTTGGCTTGTTAATTTAAACACCTAGTTTTATTCCGCAATTATCAAGACTAAACCGGAAAAGTTTAAATCGCCTATTCACCCCCCCTCTAGGCGACATCCTTGTCCTTTCAATATCTGCTGTTGAAGCTGTTACAACCAGGTCTGGAATTGATACAACACCTATCCTCCCAGTACCAAAGCCATATGTAGCTCCTGCTTTGAGGACTACACAGAAGGAAATTGATAAAACAAGCAGTAAAGAAGCTGGTAATGTGATTGCAGAGAAGGAAGCAACTGATAAAGGAAAAACTATAGAAAATGTTAGAATCCCTTTTCCTGACAGATTGGAGAAATCAAAAGATGACAAGCAGTTCAACAAATTCTTGGAAGTCATGAAAGATGTACAGATAACTATTCCTATACTGGATGCAGTGATGCATGTTCCAATGTATGCCAAGTTCTTCAAAGACTTGCTAACAAAGAAGAGAAACATGGAAGAGCCTGAAGTGATAACCCTGTCAAAGGAATGCAGTGCCATAATTCAGAATGCTTTGCCAACCAAGTTGGATGATCCTGGAAGTTTCTGTGTTCCCTGCAATATTGGACAGAAAGCATTCAGTGCATTGTGTGATTTAGGATCCAGCGTTAGTGTGCTACCTACATCAGTATGCAGAAACATGAAACTGGGAGAATTGAAGCCTACCTCCATAACATTGCAATTAGCAGACAAATCACTGAGAAAACATGTTGGAATTCTTGAGGATGTTCCAGTGCAGGTAGGAAAGTTTGCATATCCAGTCGATTTCATTGTCTTGGACATGAGTGAAAAAGCTGAGGCAGTTATTCTAGGCAGACCCTTCTTGGCAACTGCTAGAGCACTAATTGATGTAAAAGGTGCTAAACTCACTCTCAGGTTTGGATCTGAGGAAGTTATGTTCGACATGAAGCACCCAACACATGTTCCTTTCCCAGGTGACTCTTGCATTAGGATTGATACTGTTGGAAAGTGTGTTGAGGAAATGTTTACTGACAAGGCAGTGTTAACTGAAGAAATTCTAGAGGAAACTGACCCAGATGCATTCCATTATGCTGTCTACCAAATTGCAGATGATAAGATTAGAGAAGATGATGCAGTGAGCAAAACAAGTGAAGGCATCGAGTTGAAACCTTTACCAGAGCACATGAAATATGCATTCCTTGGTAAGGGAGAGCAATTCCCAGTTATTGTCAGTTCAAAGTTATCTGAACTAGTTGAATGCCCGTGCGTTGCTACGGAGATTGTCAAATTTATTATTCAAAACACAATTCAAGTAATATTCTAAAACAAGAATTGGAGACACGAAAAAAAAAGAATTGGAGACACGAAATGAACAGAAATCTCAAATAAAGGCAACGGACATACATATGACAGCAGCTACTTTTAGAATTAAAAAAAGAAATGCACATCTTACACAAAAAAAAAGCATCAACACTGTCAACCAAATGGAAAGCTTAAATACTCTCAATCAATTTGTAAATTTAGTGTCTACCCCAAGTCAAATGTGCTAGTTACTCTCAGAAAGAATTGTAAAGACTTTTTCTTCTCTCATTTAAACAACTAAATACCAAGAATACTTTTAACAAGGATTTAGACCATTCAAAAGTCATGCGTGTGGTATTTCTCAAATCTCAGACACATAGTAAGGAACACCTCACACTCACAACCGCATCGCGAAAGCTGGCCGCTGCGCCGGGTCCTTGCTCAGCTACAAGAGCCGCCTTCTCCAAGTTCACATCCATCACCTATAATGCAAATCGAAAACACCAAATCAAAATGTGTTATCAATCCACACATCGCTAGACCGACATCGAGGACATTCGGGTGGCGCTGTGGCATAGAGGGATTGTGCGAGCAAGGACTGTACCGGACGTGCACGCGGTAGAAGTTGCTACAGAGCTTGTTGTCGAACAATCGGGACTATTCCTTGGAGACGCCGGCGTCATGGAGGCACCTCCACCTCCACTGCCTGACGCTGTCATGTGCGGCCGCAACTCTTCTCCTTCTCATCCACCACCATCATCCCACAGCGCCACCTCGTAGGTATTGCCCAAATCTAGGGAATTGGGTGGCGTCAAGACACCTCTGTATATGCAAGCATAGTCTGAATTTCCTATACCAAAATCTATGTACTTTAGAGTAGAAAATATAAAATGATACTAACATGAATGCCTATAAGATCATAAAAGTAAGTTTAATATGGGTCATGGCCATAGCCACAAGTAAATGAACTGTAAATATTCTCCAATTCAGAGGATGCACCTCTGTTTATGCTTGGCCATAGCCATAAGTAAATGAACTGTAAATGTTCTGCAATTCAGAGGATGCACTTCTGTTTATGCTAGCCCTACTCACTACCTTCCCTGAATGATGCTCAATATCACAAAAGCAGTCTGACTATTCACCATCCGGACACAAAAAAAGGACATTAGACATTGATCAATTTTATACTATTCAAACATACTCAACATTAAAAATAATTAAAATGGAATCCAGGATCCAAGGCATTTACAGTTGCAAAACAAAATGACACTGTGTACTGACCCAGGTTCAAAAAAGCGGAAAGCGGTAAGCGAGCGGTCAGGCTCCGATTAGAGGAACTACTGCTTAAGCGCGCTTAAGTGATGCTTAAGCGTTTGTACGGATACGTATGGACAGAACAGTCAGGAGCTGTTTTCAGGCTATAAAACATAGCCCAAGAAGGCCCAGTCTGCCTTTTCTGTAAAACATAGCCCAATAAGGCCCAGTAGGAAACCCTAGTACTAAAGTATCTAAACCATTCATTCTTCACAGGCGCCTCTCTCCCTCAAGCCGCCTCTCTCCCTTGTCCTCTCTCTCTCTCCTTCGTCATCTCCCTAGAAACCTTGCCAGAGTGGTTGAATCCTCACCGGAGCAGCTCGCCCCTCACCGAAATCAGCCACCACAACTCCTTTTCCACCGTCTCCATCCTTCTCCTTTGCAGCGATGGATGTTTTGCCTCCTTTTCTCCCCAAACTTTTCCCTCTCACGCCAGCCCAGCGCTTAATGGGCCGCTCCGGCCTAATCCTGAGCAGTAGGTGACCGATGCGCTCGCTTAGACGCGTAAGCGTGGCTAAGCGTACGCTTTTCTGAACCTGGGTACTGACTGCCCCTCAACATAGAAGTCTTGAAAAAACCATGGATGGTCAAGAATAGAAACAACAACAAATAGGTGAATATGGCACAAAAGTAACTTCGGCTGATTATTCATTGTATGCATTATGTGATCCAGAAAAATATAGAAGAGAAATAATGGTGGAAAAAATGCTTATGAAATACATTAACTGGACTTTTGAACTGCAGTATGATATATGATACATAGGGCATGGGACTGGTAACATTTGCACTTTTCGAGTAAAATAATACACAACTTGGTCCTAGCATAATTTCCAGTGCATATCGCTTTAAAAATTAAACTCGCTAGTTTGTAGTGACGAATAAAAGCATAATATAAGTGATGTTATTAGAAAATATATATACCAGGGCACCTAAGAAACTTGAGTAAATGCAGTGAACATCATTTATTCGATGATCCATCCTAGTAGAAACTTCAACATGGATCATGTGAGGTCATGAAATGATAAAGGAGAGCAGCTAAGTAATGTAGAGTAGTAGACAACCAGCTTATAGTTGATATTTAGCAGCACTGGAAATATTAATTCAATGCACTGACCATTAATTAGAAACCATACATTCACAATGGCTTGATGAAATATTTAAACCGTACGTCTCAGGAATCTAATAACAAGACTTTGCCTAGTTACCTCGATCAAAATTAGGGAAGAACACTTCCTTCACAGCCTGCACACAACTACAGAATATACTCAATTAGCATTTTTTTTCTTGTCTCATTTGCATATAAGAATAAATAAACCATCATTGGTTGACCACCCGTAGGAATTCCTCGGAATGATAAGTCGATTCAGAAAATAATCTCACCTCTTGCGACATGAAGGCTGCAAAGTCAGTCTAGGAAGAAAACGCTCACACACGTAAAGCATTTATGAGTGCTATGGATTTTTTGTACTCAGTAATATGAAAATACATACAACTTAGCGGTGCACTGCCTTTCTAATACAGGAAGCTTGTTCCCATTAGCTCATCAAAGCCACCACAAACAATTACCATTAATTAAAGTTCTTCAGAAGCTTTATTTAGTTCCCATGAGGACGTGCGTATGTCTATAGACAAAGAACAACGAAACATTTCAATCTAGTGTATTCCAAGCCCAATGCATACCAATATATGGCTTTGCACTTCAGAAATTAGTGATGGCTTTGCATCCTGACAAAATGAATGCATGCATCAGCTGAAAAATAGTTAGCATGCTTCAGTCTTACGTTCAGAAGTAAAGCAATGTTTTACCTAAAAACAAATTTAGTCACTGTAGCACAGAAGCGGCAGGTACGTAGTGGCGAACGTCCAAAAGCAACATCAGAAAAGCAAGAAAATGTACCTCTCCTAGTTTGACGTACATTTGCTGAAGCCCGGGGCATGTTCTTTTCTTGTTCTTGGTCTAAGAATTGACCTATATATATGTAGAGTAAGTGAATAAATCACATTATCTTATGTCAAGTAGGCAGTGAAGTAACTTCCAAATTTGTTGCTTACATTAGAGTATGTCATTGACGGGTGATTAGTTGCATAAACATTTGCGATTAGAATTAACAAGTGACTAACTGGTGCCCTGGTCGATGCGCTATAGGTCGTGCTATTTTATCTCTGCGCGCTAGTACAGAACGAGCGAAACCTTCAATTCAGTCAGATCAAGAATGTCTAATAGAAGAGGTGCAAACGAGAACAGGTAGGCCCAAGCAAGTTATGAACTCTCTGAACTTTTAACTCGAGTTAAAACTGCACGGTGTGCACGCTCTTCAGTTAACGGAGCACTATTTGGAAGGTAATTCACACATATTCTTCAGTCCTGACAAACTTGAGATACTACTGGACATCCAATCCAGATAAAAATAATACGAAATAAATGAAATCTTGCAAATGAGTATTAAGCAGTACCTGACATGGGCTCAAGTTGGCAAGAATGGAGCACGAAGATGATGTAGAGCAAACTGGAGCACGACCTGACCGCCTCCAACTACTCCCCTTCCGGCCACCCACAATAAATCGACGATGACTGCAACCGCGGCCTGTACCTCGAAGGAAGAAGGCATGTGCGCATGAGCGGTGGACGACGCATTTGTTCGTCCGCCTGAAGGGTTCACCGACTATAAAGATTCGTCGACCACCAAATCCACGCAGACTTTGTGCTGTTGACGAGAGGAGGTGGCTAGATGCAAGCGGAGATGGACTTGGGGGAGAGACGTCGGGCGAGTGGGCCGGAATCCAGGCGACTTGCAACAGGGGAGAGGGACGTGTGAGGGGGCAGTGGCGCGCGGATGAGGGGTGACGCCGGGGCCGAGAGTCATGGTCGATCTGATCCAGACGGAGGTGTCGCGTGCCGGCGGAGCTCGTGCTGGGAGGTTGGGGGAACCAGAACACGACGGGGGATCTCAGGGGCAGGGCGGGGCAGCACGATGCACGGTCGAGGTCGTCGTCGACCGGGATGCGCACGGCTGGGACGGCGGCTGTGTCTCGAGGAGAGAGAGATAGCGGAGATGTAGTAGGAGCAGCGAACGGCACTCGGGGTAGAGGACAACGGCGGCGGCGGGCTCAGATCGGGCAGGAGCGGTGTTCGCGATGCACGCAGGATTGAAGCGGCGACGGAGAGGGTGCGTAAGACGTTGGCCCCACCTGTCGGCGCTAATTTTTCTGCCGAGGGCAGACGACGGACGAACGTACCACCGACGTACCATCACAACCGCAAACTCCCATTTAACAGTAAAGATCACAGACTGAAAAATTGGTCAACCTTCTCAAGAAGTACAGAGAGGTTATTGGATACTCCATCTCTGACATAAAAGGTACCAGTCCAGAAGTGTGCAACCATAGGATTTACCTAGAAGAAGGAGTCAAACCAACAAGGGAACCTCAGAGAAGGTTAAACCCTACAATGCAAGAAGTGGTTAAGAAGGAAATTCTGAAGTTACTTTCGGCTGAAATAATTTACCCAATCTCTGACAGCGAATGGGTGAGCCCTATTCATGTTGTACCCAAGAAAGGAGGCATAACAGTAGTAGAAAGTGAAGAAGGAGAACAACTGTCTGCTAGAAAAGCAACTAAATGGAGGGTGGTCACTGATTTTCGGAAATTGAACGGTGCTACAAGGAAAGATCATTTCCCATTGCCATTCATGGACCAAATGCTTGAGAGGTTGTCAGGATATAAATTTTATGCTACATGGATGGTTACTCAGGATTCTTGCAGATTCCAATCCATCCAATTGATCAAGACAAGACTACCTTCACCTGTCCTTATGGCACATTTGCCTACAGAAGACTGCCATTTGGCCTGTGTAATGCCCCAGGAACATTTCAGAGATGTATGATGTCCATTTTTTCAGAGTTCACTGAGAAGATTATGGAAGTGTTTATGGATGACTTCACAGTTTATGGTAGCAGTTTTGAGGATTGTTTGAAGAACTTAGAAGCTATGCTCAAAAAGTGTTCTGAACATAGTCTGGTCCTTAACTGGGAAAAGTGCCACTTCATGGTTCAAGAGGGGATAGTGCTTGGACATTTGGTCTCTGAAAAGGGAATAGCAGTGGATCCAGCAAAAGTTCAAGCAATAGTACAGATTCCTTTTCCCAGCAATGTTAAGGAAGTTAGAAGCTTACTGGGTCATGCAGGTTTTTATAGAAGATTTATAAAGGACTTCTCCAAAATTGCCAGACCATTAACTCAGCTGCTGCATCAAGATGTAGAATTCATCTTTGATAAAGAATGTGAACAAGCTTTTCTTACCCTGAAACAAGCACTCTGTTCAGCTCCAGTGGTACAAGCTCCAGATTGGACAAAGCCTTTTGAGCTAATGTGTGATGCCAGCGATTATGCAGTGGGGGCAGTACTTGGACAGAGACAAGACAAGAATCTGCATGTCATCAGTTATGCCAGTAGAACTCTGGATTCAGCTCAGGCTAAGTATGCAACTACAGAAAAGGAGCTTTTGGCAATAGTGTTTGCCTTCGACAAGTTTAGACCCTACTTGGTTGGCAACAAGTGTGTGGTTTACACAGACCATGCTGCAATTAAATACTTGTTGAACAAGAAGGATACTAAACCCAGATTGATCAGATGGATACTTCTTCTTCAGGAATTCAATATAGAAATCAAGGATAAAAAGGGAGCAGAGAACCTGTAGCAGACCATCTGTCAAGAATTCAAGGTGTCCTGTTGAAAAGATACCCATTGAGGAAAATTTGCCAGGAGAAAACCTTATGCAAGCATGTGTGTTACAAGACAGTCACCATGGTATGCTGACATAGTTAACTATCTGGTCTGCGGGCTGCTGCCATCTGATCTTGGTTATCAAAAGAAGAAGAAATTCTTGCATGATATCAAGGAATACTACTGGGATGAACCATATCTTTTCAAGCACTGCAAGGATGGAATAATGAGGAGATGTGTGTCAGAAGAAGAAGCTCAAGATATAATTCTGCGTGCCATTCATCAGCTTATGGTGGACATGCTGGAGCTGTAAAAACTCAAGCAAAGGTCCTTCAAGCAGGCTTTTTCTGGCCAACTTTGTTCAAGGATGTTCATCAATTTGTGGTGAAATGTGACCATGTCAAGAACTGGAAAAATGACAAGAAGGCACGAGATGCCACATAAGGGATCCTTGAGGTTGAACTGTTTGATGTTTGGGGTGTCGATTACATTGGTCCACTCCCTTCATCCAATGGATTCAAGCACATATTGGTTGCAGTTGATTATGTATCCAAATGGGTGGAGGCAATCCCCACAGTGCATGCTGATTCGAAGTCTGTCTGCAATCTTTTCAAGAACACCATTTTCCTCGATTTGGAGTGCCAAGGGTCATAATCAGTGATGGTGGAGCACATTTCAATAATAAAAATTGGAAGCTCTTCTTGAAAAATATGGTGTGTTCAATCACAAGGTTACAACTCCTTACCACCCACAAGCCAATGGACAAGTTGAGCTATCAAATAGAGAAATCAAATCATCCTTGAAAAAGTTGTATCAAAGAGCAGAACAGACTGGTCCTGAAACTGCAGACACATGTGGGCATATCGAACAGCATTCAAAACTCCTATAGGCATGTCACCTTTAGGCTCATTTATGGGAAGGCTTGTCACTTGCCTGTAGAATTGGAACATAAAGCACACTGGGCAATAAGGAAACTGAATTTGGATATGGAACTAGCTGGCAAGGCTAGGAAATTGCAACTCTGTGAATTGGAAGAGCTAAGACTAGAGGCTTATGAAAGCTCTAGGATCTACAAAGAAAGAACCAAAGCATGGATGATCGACATATTCTGCGAAGGGTATTTTACCCTGGTCAGCAGGTGTGGTGTACGACTCACGATTCCATCTATTCCCTGGGAATTCAAGTCTAGATGGTATGGACCATGTCTTGTGAAGAAAGCTTTTCCCAATGGAGTGATTCTTGTCAAAGCCCATCACAGGGTACATTCATGGTGAATGGTCAGCGTGTAAAAGAGTACCACCAAGGTGATTCATGGAAATTGAAGACAGTGAGGAGTCAGCTGAGGTTGTGGCTGATCTCCAAGCAATGTTACTGACTGAGATGGTTGGTCAAGCTAATGACCTTAAAGAAGCGCTCGTCGGGAGGCAGCCTGACCCTGTAAACTAATGTTTTTCATTTTACTTTCTTTTTCTTTTCTTCTATGTTTATTTAGGACATGGCTTAGTATTCATGGGACTTCATACTTGAGGAGAGGGGGAGAAGCTTTGCATGGTTAAAGAAGTTTGTCAGGTGCAACAGTTCTTTTTCAACTCATTACACATCCAGTTTGCATACTCTTCTAAATGTGGTCTTTTGGTAATTTCTTGTAAATTTTTGAAAATTTTGCTCGTACACATAACTCAAAGGAGTACATTCTAAATTTTGCTGTCAGTTGAACCTGAATGTTGCATGTTTGCATTATGGTTTCCTCATAGTTCTCTGTATCTTGTAGTCTGTCAGTGAAACACTTAAATCATGGCAATTTTCTAAATCGAGCTGCTGGGTGATTTGGATTGAATTTGAGGGATTCACAAATGAAATGTCTTATTCAGAGGCTTGTTCCACTGACCTGTTTTGCATTAGATGCTATGATCTCGGGATCGGTAGCATGTGAAGCACTAACATTTTGACATTCACTCTACTTAACTTTTCAGCTAATTTTCGCATGACTGCTAGCATTAGCACAGCATGATCTCGGGATCTGTGTTGTGTGACGCACTAACTAAGCAACATTCAGCTATCTTTTTAGCATTAGCCCATCATGATCCCTGGATCGGTGATAGGTGAAGCACTAACTAAAAAGTTTGAAAAAGTTATGAGTATTTTGCATTAGCTTGCTGTGGTCTCGGGATCGGTGGCAAGTGAAGCATCAGTGCATCAGTTACCTGTTTAATTGTTGAAAAATTGGGAAGTAAGTTTCTTTTTGGATAATGCCTCTGCCTCGAATTAATAATCCCCTTTGGTCAGCTAGTTTTATTCTGAAAGTACTAATGATTCATGTGGTTGTCACTTGCTCTAAACTGTAAGGTGCATTGAACTCTTAGCGAAACCTAGTGCTGAACATTCAGTGTTTCATTTCTTATCTGACAGTCAGAAACATTTTGTTGCTTGAGGACAAGCAATGATCTAAGTGTGGGGGAATTTGATCAGCTCATTTCCTATAGCTTATTTCCATTGATTTTGCTTTGAAACTCATGCTTTCGATCATCTGTCCTCTCAATATACAAATACAATTCAGTGTCATTTCGCATAATTGAACATATTCATACATGTTATTTGCTTTTTGATAGGTTGGTGCGAAAAGGCACCTAATTCTACATCTAGAGGCTCGTTGGCAAGAGAAAGGACTCAGGTTGAAGAAGTTTTGCTGCGGAGGACCTACTTGTGCGGCTGAAACAAGAATTGGAGGGCTAAGTTAGAAAAGTGACCACCCACTCCACCGCGTTTCCCAGATGGTTGTACAGCAGGAGCAGGTAGAAGTGCAGAGCGAACCCCGGCGACACCAACATCAACACACTTCCGACGCCACCACCATGCACACACACGGCAAGCAAGGGATAGATCGAGATCCAGATTGGGAAGAGAAGAGGAGAAGGAAGAATAGGCAGGAGAGCTCTGCTCTTGCCTTTGGAGTTCGAGATCGCCTCGACCATGGCTTGGGGATGATCGCTGTCTGGAACACCACTGTGTTCATCTGCAGAGTTGCAGTCGTGAACTCTCAAGAACCACTGTGAAGAACCCCTCCTCTCCTCAATCTTATGCTCTTATCTTCTCAGTCTTTTGTTGTTCGAGTAGTTCTTCAATTCTCGCGTCTGTAACCTGTTCGACACAAGTTCTGAACAGCGATTTTGGTTTTGAAACGTTCCTCTTACTTAGCCTCCTCTGCTATTGGTCGTGATACTGAATCCGATGATGAATATGCATGTTGATGAGTTATTTCTCTCTTAGCGTTTTGCTGTTTCGATTTGCTGGGGGATCTGTTGAGTCCTTGTTGATCTCTGTTATTTTCTGTCGAAAACTTTTCTGAATTGTGTTGGCTAGACTGTTAGAACTTGTAATCCTTGATCGCTTGATCCCTGTGGAAAACGATAAAACATTACCTAAAATCCTTCGATCAAGTACTACCTAGGTCCACGCATCTCTTTAATTCTAGTTTCAATATCATTATCATGTTTGATTATTATTTGATTTAATTCTATTCTCGTATAGTGGTGCCTGGAACAGCCACAGGGGACTAATTTATGTGCATACTACGTTTGCGAGTTCATTCACATGAGGATCAATGAGAGACACAGATCTCAAAGACAAAAGGATGTACATAAATATTATTCACAATTTTATTTTCTTACCATCAATTGTGTTGAGTTTCATTCATAATTTTTTTTATGATGATTTGATATATATACACACAACTCATATATTATTATTCATCTCCTTCTTTTAAAGATGGCAAGGAAGCGGAACGCGCTCCTACCAGAGAACCGCGTAAAAGCAATTGCGGAGAAATTGGCGGGATTTCTCCTGACGGAGGTCATACCTGGAACCGGAGAATACGACTATAGCGAATAATATGCCTCCATGTACTAGTGATCTCCATGTAATTAAGTAGATATATATACCAAATTGTATGTGTTATGTATATGCATCAACGTGATCTTCATGTAGTACTTTATGCATACGAAAACTTGTTTTTGGCGCATCGACGTGATCTCCGTACGATGGAAAACACAAAATCCGAAACCCTAAACCCCTCCTAAACCCTAAACCCTGAAAATTAATCAAAAAGAAAACAAAAAATACACATATCTCTAGTCCCGGTTCGTAACACGAACCGGGACTAAAGGTCTCCAGCCCCGCGGGCTCTGCCGCGACCACGTGGGAGGGCCTTTAGTCCCGGTTCGTGGCAAATCGGGACTAAAGGGGGGGGGGGAGGGCCTTTAGTCCCAGTTGGTTAGTCCCGGTTGGCCAACCGGGACTAAAGCCCTTTACGAACCGGGACTAAATCCCTGTTTTCTACTAGTGAATGCATGGGCATTTGCGACCAACTTCACTGCCGGGAAGTAAGGTGTCCTGGATACTCTGCTCCCGGTGAAATGTGTTGCTGTGCGACCGGAATTATACTACCACAATGTAAATTACGAGAATTATGTGCAAAATATTGTTAGATTGGTCCTTCTTCGTCCCTTCCTTGCTGACGTGAGGTGGCCACGGCAAGTCCGAGGGTCGAGTACCCCAGGTTGATTGAGAGGGAGAAAGATTGTAGTGCTGGTAGAAATGACGGCTGACAAGCGAGGCGATTTACCCTGGTTCAGGCTCCCGGAGGATAATACCCTACTTCCAGCTTGTCTGTTATTGATATTGGAGGTGTTACAATGGCGATCCCGGCGAGATATCGATCTCGCTAGGGTTTTGGTGGTGGAATAGAGCGTACCCTAGATCGGCGGCCCTCCCAGCCTTTATATTGGAGGCAGGGTCTCGGGAGTTCGCAACCGATTAGGTTTACAGGTAAGGTAGGTCTCTACCGACATAGGCTTCGCCTTCCTTGGGGCGCACTCTGTCTTCTTTGGGTCCCCTTCATGGGCCTTAAGCGTCGTCTTCTAGTAGGCCGCCAGTTGGGCCCCAGTCCTTGCGTGCACCAGGTATCTTCATGGTGGGGCACCCGATAGGTAGGCCCACGTCAGTCGCCCCCGAGTGCTTGGTCGACTCGAAGAATCGGGCAGGGACTCTCCTCCGGGTGCACGTCGTTTTGTGCTTGCTGCGAAGTATCTAATTGGAGTCGGTGATGCGTCGACTGTTGTTTTGTTCATGTCTTGCTGTCTGATTGATTGGTTTTAGGGATAGTGGCATAGCAAGCCTGGTTCATCCGACGGATCGGGACCAGTTAAATGCACTCGGGCAAAAACCTAGCTAGCCTTAAAATAGCTGGTCAGTTTCGAGTCAGGGCGTGGAGGTCTTACAGAAGTCAAACTGCAGTATGATAGATTGGGTACCCAACGCGTCCGTCAGGGTTTTTCTTCATGCCTGCTGGCATGGGAATTACAGGGTGAACGCAGCAGGTGCAATCCCTGGCCGGCTCGACTGATCGGTGGGTCTTATCTTTGCACAATTGGTGCAGCATCCGAGGATCATATGCGGTGGACGCATCTCGGGAATTGAATGTTTTGCGACCACTGCGGTCGTAGACTTTGCATGGAGCTAAGCAACTTTGGTCGACAAGAACTCGACTGTTTGCTTTGGGACTCGATGGTCCAACGGTCTTGTGTTATCGGGGGCGCGACAGCGCTCCCGATGGGAGTAGCCCCCGAGATTAAGCTGAATTGCTTGCAATTGAGGTTAATCTCAATTAACCTGCGTTGTCCCAGCCGAACGAATTTTTTTAATGCGCTCCCGATGGGAGTAAATGAAGAATGATTTGGGAACTCGACAAATAAAGGAGTCCCTTCAGCCTGTTGGCCTACTGTGCGAATGCTCTGGCGAATACGCGCCATAGTCGAGTGACGCGAGTGTCTGTTGGGGGGACTCGATAGCCTGCTGGCTTTGTTTTGCTATCACGAGCCTGACTCGATTGATTCTTCAGCTTGGGATGCTGACGTCATGCATGACGATCTTTGCTGGCGCGCTTCCGCTGATGGGACGCGTCGTGGTGGTCCCCGTGTCGGTGTTGACCAGGAACGACGCCGTTTCAGTTTTGATTTGACCGCACGGCGCGAAAATTTCGGAGTGTGATGATGGCTTCCTCTTTTCTCGTGCATGGTGGGCGGCATGGCCTGCGACGGTTGTGTTCCGCGGCCGCCACATGTAGGGCTGGATGCAGGCCGTTGCTGCCGATGCCGATTGGACGGTTCGGATTTAGCGGCGCCGCGGTATATTTATTTCACCGCGGCGGGGGAGATTGATTTCTTCCCCACTCTTGCTGTTTCCTTTCCTAGCTTCTTCATTCTCGTGCCTTTCCGCCATTGCTACTCTGCCCAAGCTACATCCGCGCACCTCCCGTAGCCGATAGCCATGACGAGGGCGGCCGCGAAGAAGGTGGGGGCTACAGCGAGCTCTGCCGCCGCCGGCGCTGCACCGCCGAAGACCAAGAGGGGGAGCAGCGCGATGAGCGCCGCCACCGCCGTCGCTGCAGATGCGGGCGCATTGAAGAAAATCCCCAGCGACTGGGTCAGGTCGTCCATCAAGGAGCGCCACCTGGATGAATTCCGGGAAGATGGACTCCTGCCACCGGCGGACCAATTGGCCACGCGCGCCCCCGGGAAAGAGGTATTCCCGCAACCTCAGCCCGGCGAGCGCGTATGTTTCGCTGATTTCTTGAGTCGGGGGTTCTCCTTCCCCCTCCACGACTTTGTTCGTTGGCTGCTATATGCGTACGTGGTGCAGATGCATGATCTGACCCCGAACGGCGTCCTCCACATCGCTTGCTTCATTGTCCTCTGCGAGTGTTTCCTGGGGGTGCACCCGCATTGGGGCTTGTGGAAGACCATCTTCAACGTCAAGAGGAATGCGGGTGCTGGTGGCACCTATCCCCTTGGCGGCTTCGGCATCCAAGTTCGCGGCGACACTTCCTACTTCGCGCTGAAGCAGGTCGAGTCCGCCCAAGGCTGGCGGAAGAAATGGTTCTACGTCCGCGTTGAGCAGGAGGGCCTTCCGGAGTTCGTGGCCAGCAAGCCCCTGAGGAAGTCGAATGCCTGGGCGCACATGCTGTCGAGTGCGGACAAGGTGGAAGTGGCGCCTTTGCTGAAGAAGATCGTCGAGCTGATGAAGATGGTGGGCAAGGAGGTGAGCGGCATCCACCTTATTGCCACATTTCTAAAGAGGCGTGTGCAGCCGCTACGCCTTCGGGACCATCCAATGTGGGAGTTCCAAGGCGCAAACGGCTCCTCTCGCCTGACGAAGGAGGAGCGGTTGAAGAAGGAGGTCGAAAGCTCTATGTGGTCTGTGACCAACATCAAGGCTACAGAGGCCTGCAACGTCGACTGCCCCGTTAAGCCATACGGGGTCGAAAACCCATTGCCTGAGGTAAGATTCGACTGATCCTTGTTGTCCTTTCTTCTATGTTTCGATTGTGTTAAAACATCTTATGCTTGCTTTGCAGGGTCACCCGATTCTGACCTGCCTGCCGCCACTGCCCGAAGATGGAGGCGACGTGGTAGACGCCGCAGTCGATGCAGAACTCGTCCGGTAAAGTGGCAGTCGATGGTGCCACGGGTGCCGGAGTCGAAGGAGACGCAGCCGATGGAGCAGCGTGTATCGTAGTTGATGTAGATGTGATCTTCGCGGAGGACACATGCGAAGTGGTCGAGGTAGATGTGATCTCCGCGGTCGAAAGCGACGCAGGTGTAGTTGAAGGAGATGCGATCTCCGTAGTCGATGAAGGCGCGAGTCCCGCGGTCGGAGCAGATGCGATCTCCGTAGTCGAGGAATGCGCTAGTCCCGCGGTCGGAGCAGATGCGATCTCCGCGGTCGATGAAGGCGCGAGTCCCACGGTCGGAGCAGATGCGATCTCCGCGGTCGAGGGCGCGAGTCCCGCGGTCGGAGCAGATGCGATCTCCGCGGTCGAAGGCGACGCAGGTGTAGTCGAAGGAGATGCGATCTCCGTAGTCGATGAAGGCGCGAGTCCCTCGGTCGGAGCAGATGCACGGTCGGAGAGCCGATACGTTCCCCAACGTTTCACATAAACGTGCATACTGCCGAAAGTAAGATTCATACCCGAGTATAGATCGGCGTACACCGAGCGTTGGGTTTGTGGGTGGGGCTTGAACTCGAAGGAGCCGAAGCGGATCGGCTCCGCGATTGCCGACAGGTCGCCGGTTGTCGTTGCAGATGGAGCCGGTGCAACCATGATTCCAGCACTTGTCTTTCCCATAGACGACGCCAGTTGACGTGGGGTTACCACGGCAAGTCCCAGGGTCGAGTACCCCAGGTTGATTGAGAGGAGAAAGATAGAAGTGCTGGTAGTTACCACGGCTGACAAGCAAGGCGATTTACCCAGGTTCAGGCTCCCGGAGGATAACACCCTACTTCCTGCTTGTCTGAGATTGATTATATGGAGGTGTTACAATGGTGATCCCGGCTAGATATCGATCTTGCTAGGGTTTTGGTGGTGGAATATGAGCGTACCCTCGATCGGCGGCCCTCCCAGCCTTTATATTGGAGGCTGGGTCTCGGGAGTTCGCAACCGACTAGGTTTACAGGTAAGGTAAGTTTCTACCGACCTATACTACGCCTTTCTTGAGGCGCACTATGTCTTCTTTGGGCCCCCTTCGTGGGCCTTGAATGTTGTCTTCTAGTAGGCTGCCCGTCGGGCCCTAGTCCTTGCATGCACCAGGTATCTTCACGGTGGGGCACCCGATAGGTAGGCCCACGTCAGCCCGTGAGAACCAGACCACCCGCCGGCAGCGTCGGGAAAGATATGGCGCGGTGGCCGCCGCCGGTGCCGTCCTCCCCCGAAGCCTCTCGATGCCTCCCTCACCTCCACCGCCCACCACAACCTCCCACCTCGCCGCCCCCTTCCCCATCTCCTCCATTGCCGACCTCGGCAGGCACGCCGCCAAAGTTGTCCCTCCGCCGGTGCCTCTCCCACCTCGTTCTCTTCCAAAGCAGTGTTGCGCACCATCACTTCCCCCTCATCCCCTCCGCCCCCTCCCCCGCCTCCTCCCAAGCCGGGCTCGACAGGCACGCCGGCGGCGCTGTCCCTTCGCCGGCACATCTCCTGACTCACCAATTCCAGTGTTGCCGGCAAAACGAATTTCAGAGTTTTGTATCACTTTTTTTTCTTGATGTAGATATGCCAATGGTCGACGATGGCAAGGTGAGGATTTACGCAGAGTTGGGCATCCCCCAAACGAGCAGAACCTCTTGTCGTGAGACATGCTTGAGGATGGCCAGCCCCTGTGCCTAGAGATCTGTGATGCAGGCACACTCCAGCTGCACCTCCGACCTCCTGATGTTGGTCAGTGATTTTTTTTTTGCATCATGATATTATTCTAGGACACTATCCGCGTTATGAATAAGCAAGTACGGTGTACTATCACTGTTGGTGTGTATGGGTGGCAATCTGAGTCACCAGTACTTTCATTTCTATTTGTGAAAATCCTGGGTAGTTTCTCCTTCCTACTTATGCATGGCTGCTTCACTACAGTACCCTAATTATTTCTTGCTAATCTACCATGAATTTCTGTACAAAAAGTTAAATAGTCTGATGTCGTTTGTTTGACCACTCGGTTATGTCTATGAAGGAGAAGGGCTGTTGTTGGTTAAAGAATTGAGTGAAGAAATGGGTGGTCTGTTTTGCACTTCTTATTTTTTATGTTGGTTTGTAATTATATAATTCAACATAGTCAAGCGAAACAACTCGGAAAGGTGACTTAGCATGTGAGATGACATTCGTGCTACAACTACTGAGATTTACTGGATTATTATCTATTTTGAGTGATTATTCCGATTATTTTCTTGATCCCAATGTTTGAAATGATTTGTCGGAGAAGAAGCATCATAAATTTCAATAGAAATATATTGTTTAAGCTTCCAGTTATAACTACTTTGCATATATCATAATGGCTACGAGCTAATTCCTTTTTGAGTGAACAAAGGCAATGTCCAGCACCAAGCATAGACAAGGACGCGTTGACAATGGTTTGCAAGCATTGACCCGGAAAAGGGTGACATATACAAAAAAAAATCATATCACGTAAAACAAAAAACTCGATTAAATCTAAATTGTTCCTGGTGGAATTATTGATAAATGTGATGAATAATGATACCTTTGCTTTATTTAAGATCCTTGTAAGATGAAAATAAATAATGACCGTGGCAACGCACGGGCATTCAACTAGTGTATGCAAATTACGCTATAGCAAAGCCAGTTTTACAGCGGTAACATTAAGTTTGTAACCACGGACATTTCTTTCAGCGAACTTGCATGGACCAGTAGTCTTGTGTGCAAACCGTGCACCTCCCACTCAAACCGTACAAGTTCGGCCAAACTTGCATGCAAACCGTGCACCTCACACTCAACACATGTGTCGAACCAGCCACCTCCAAGGAGATCCTAGTCAGTAGTCACAACCACTCCTGGCCACAAGCTCACAACGATCTTATTTCCTGGCTCTCGGTACGCCAAGTGTTGCAAGATGAAGAGATCCCTGCAGCACCAATAGTATGAGAGCACAAGATTTTTCTCCCTATCTATCATTATCCTATCAGTTTACACCAAACCAATTCTATGCATCGTCTCCCGTTGCTTTAAATAGCCACCTCCTGCTTTCCTCTCAAGCCATCTCCACACTTCCACCTCTCTAGGAGAACACATACAGTAAGCAAATAGGCATCAATCTTAGCAGTCCGATGGCGACCAACACTATGTTCCTTTCCTCCTCGACCTTCGCCGGGAAGGTAGTGAAGAATGCGCCATCATCAACTCTCTTCGGCGAGGCCCGCATTACGATGCGCAAGACTGCAGCGAAGGCTAAGAAGGTCTCCTCTGGCAGCCCGTGGTACGGCTCCGACCGTGTGCTATACCTCGGCCCGCTCTCCGGCGAGCCCCCGAGCTACTTGACAGGTGAGTTCCCCGGCGACTACGGGTGGGACACTGCTGGGCTCTCGGCCGATCCCGAGACCTTCGCCAAGAACCGGGAACTCGAGGTGATCCACTCTCGGTGGGCCATGCTCGGCGCGCTGGGCTGCGTATTCCCCGAGCTTCTCGCCCGCAACGGCGTCAAGTTTGGCGAGGCCGTGTGGTTCAAGGCCGGCTCCCAAATCTTCAGCGAGGAAGGTCTTGACTACCTCGGCAACCCGAGCCTCGTCCATGCACAGAGCATCCTCGCCATCTGGGCAGTCCAAGTTGTTCTCATGGGAGCTATTGAGGGGTTCCGCATTGCCGGTGGCCCACTTGGTGAGATCGTTGATCCTCTCTACCCCGGTGGCAGCTTTGACCCACTTGGCTTGGCCGACGACCCAGAGACATTCGCCGAGCTCAAGGTTAAGGAGCTCAAGAACGGTCGTCTCGCCATGTTCTCCATGTTTGGTTTCTTTGTGCAAGCCATCGTCACCGGTAAGGGTCCACTTGAAAACCTCGCTGACCACATCGCCGACCCTGTCAACAACAATGCATGGGCATTTGCCACCAACTTCGCTCCCGGGAAGTAAGGTGTCTTGGAGACTGCTCTAGCTGTCAAGTGTATTGTTGTCTAGTGTGATTTGTATTACCACAATGTAAATTACAAGAATTTTGTGCAAATGTATTGTCATATTTTACACCTTTCTTGTCTTGCATCGATCTAACTCAAATATTTGGTGTGTGTTTATTGAGCCACTTGATAATTCTCCGCCTGTTGGTGTGGGCATATGTATGTATATCTCTAATTAATTATGGAGATAAAACTATGAAAATATTACTGAGTAATAGATAATAAGACATAAACATGCAAATTGGTGACTCAACCATGATATTAGAAAAATAAACGCTCTTACTTATATAAATTTACTGGAATAGGAACATGTCAAATCTTAGTAAAATATATAATGGACTTACTACTACGGATATACTTTCGTGTGACAAAACAAGAAGAAGTATGTGTATTTAGCTTGTCAAATATAGGAATGTGTTCAATCTCACCTATACACAAGTACGCATGCTATTTGTGCCTTGAATGCAACTGCAGGTGTATGAAATATTGCCAGAATTCGGATGGTTGGTTTGTTGTTGTGGAAAGTCGAAAGTATATAGTTATTTCTGACCCTTTCATAGCTGAAATGCTAGCATGTAGAGATGCGAATCTTATGGTTTGCTGGAAGGGTTGGTCTCATGTTGAAATGGAGACAGATTGTGAGACAATTGTGAAGACATGGAATGGTGAAAATGAGCAATGAACAAGGAGAGCATCACAAAGCTCTAAATCAGGTGGCAGACGCGTGTGTTTGTGGTGTGTCTTATATAGACACGGTAGGAGGCAAACAGTGGCGGCGGAGAAGCACGTGTTCTTCTCATACACATATAACAAGTGGAACAACCTCACTTATTAGGAGGTTCAACTCTTTGTAATTTAGCAACTCTTTTTTTTATGGCGTGTGGCCGGTTTAAGCGGGAGAGCGAGAGAGGTGGAGTAGTTTCCCTGTGTGGTGGCGAGCCATGCCGCCTGTGGCAGTGGCTCGATCAAATTGTAACTTCAAATATTCTTCCCTATCTTAATAACAAAGACACGTGTTTCTCGTGCATGTTCTTGAAAAAAAAAGACTAAATTTTTATCCCACCTTTGTCATGCATAAATGGGCCAAGTGGGCCTATGACATTTATATGCTTATTGAAATTGAAAATAGGCTGGTCCAATTTAGCCAAAAATCCAACATTATGTACACAGAAATTATTTGCAAATGTACAACTGTATCCTGATTTGGTCAGGAGCAAGCATCTCGATAGTGGCAAATGGTGTAACCGGCTGACACGAGCGAAACGCCGAGCAACATCGCCGCCACGAGGAGCTTGAATGCTTGATGACAGAACACGGCGTCCGGAGGTGGTCGCGCTTGAACAAGCCGACGTATCGGTTCCAGCGGGAGTCGCAGTACTCGTTCGTGTCCTTGAACAGCCGCGCAAATCGGTGCGCCCTGGGGTGGAAGAGCGCGCAGTCGCCGAGCCGGTTGAAGAACTCCGTCGCGGCATCGTCGCTGGAGAGCATGTTGTCCAGGATGCCGTGGCGCCGGAGCAGGGCGACGTCGGCGCCCGTGCTCACCAGCGCGTTCATCAGCACGACGTAGCCTGTCACGACGCCCTCCTTCCAGTCCTTGGTCTGCTCCAGCGCGAACACATATGCCATTAGGATCCTCGTGCCGGCGTTGATGGCCTGGCGAGGGATCACTATCCTGCCGTCCTGAAACATCACGTCGAACTGGCCCGCCGGCGAGGCATTCTCCCTGAACGTGACGCCCAGCTCCGCCAGCGCGGTTGCGCAAGGGATCGCCAGCGGCGTCGTTGCGGCCGTCCCGATCATCCGGTCGCGTATGGACGAGCAGATGCGGCACAGGCGCGCGCTCAGCTGCCTCGTTAGCCGTGCGCTCAGGCCAAGCTTCCGCCGCTCCGGGGCCATGACCATCCTCTGGTACTGGAGATGGAGGAGATGGTAGACCACGGTGAACTGGCCCGGAGCCGGCACCTGATCCGGAGGCTCGTGCAGGCAGAAGAACTTGAAGATGAGAGGAAGAAGCCGCTGGCGATCCAACGCGCCGCCCGCTGCTGCTGCGTCGACGTTCCCCATGGAAAGGCTGAACAGCTTGGCGAGCACGAAAAATGGCAGCTGGTTTTCCACAAGAAGCAGGTCGTAGTAGACGTAAGTACACACCCATTGCATGTAGGCGTCGAGCGCCGCCGCGTCGTACTCGAGCATGAACTCGAGGATGAAGCAGCCGTCGAGCACCAGCATCTGCACGAAGTCGTCGCTCCCGAACTGATCCAAAGGCTCGCCGTAGCAGCGCCGCGCACGCGGCTCCATCTTGCGGACTTCCCGGATGTAGGCGGCGAGGCGGCGGACTACAGCGCCAGGACCTGCCCCTTCACCGTCGCGGCGGTGGTCCCGCCGGAGCAAGAAGTCGCGGAGGAAGCGCCACTTGTGGGCTTGCATGGCGAGGGTGCTGGCGCTGGAGAAATGGTACGGGCCGACGGAGACGAGGCTCGGCTTGTAGAGGCCCTTGTTGGTGTTGTGGAAATCAGGCGGCAGGCGTACGATGAAGGACTCATCCTCCTTGCCGGCGCCCGTCGGAAGCGACGGGTTGTTAATTCCTTCTTCCATGCGCCTGAGTAGCACCGCATCATTCATGGTGGTCATCATAATGGCCTCAATGTACTCTCTACGTTGCGGTTGGTTTTATGGTCGAGTTAAGCGACAGAGTTGTCTCTTCCGGGTGTGCATGCGCCAAGGTGGCGCAACGGTTTTTGTTTCACTTTTCGGTTCAAGAATAGGCACCGAGTAGTATTTCTCTGCCACAGCCATGCTGATGAAAGGGCATCTCATACTAGTACTAGTGCTAGCTAGCTCCTTTGAAAGTAAAATAATATAAAATACTAGTAGTACTAGTTAGATGCTGCACTATAAGTGCCAATAATAATGCTAACACCAATATATAACATTGATAACAAGACCACGCTTCCAACTTCCCTTCAATTTCTTGTATTGTCTAATTATTGGAAAAAGCCGGTGGAATAACGAAAATAGACTCTTCAACACGTTGGCTTTATCATGCTAGTAGTGCTCTAGTACTAGTACTAGTTAGCTCCTTATCAAAACAAAACAAAACAAAATAAAATAATAGTAGCTAGATACTGCACCGTATCGAAAAAGTTCCAATAATAATAACAGGACTACGCCTCCAACTTTTCAACACGTTGTCTGTTTAGCACCAAACCTGGTCGTGTAGATTCGGTACGGATTACCACCATACGCGCCTGCATTTTTCTTGGAACACAATAGCATTCTACAAAAAAAGAAACTAGACAAAAGGGGGGAAGAAAACTATGGTAACTCATGGTTGGTTCGGGTTGGTGCCCTGCGTGGAACTTGCCTCACAAGCCAGTATTACCGAGAGAGCTCCTTGGCAGCATTCTACTAACCGTATTTATATTTTTAGGGTTTTGCATCATCACATTAAAAGAAAGAACAAAACTTGAGAAGTCAATCAAATGAAGGTAGATATCCATGAATATAAGTCTCTTACATTACTTTTCTTGAAACCCAAATGCTTAATCCAATTAAGCACCTCCTTGGATCTAATTTTAACTATGGAAGATAAATACATTTCTCATGTGTTCCACATATCACAGAAACCCAGAATGATGAGCTCCATTGAAAAAATAGTTTTGTTCTGACTCTGTTTAAAGGATGTAATGATGTTCAAATTAGCATTGGGGATGGAACAGTTCCAAGCTGAGCATAAGTACTCATGGGACCGTATTAAGTCGTTACTTTCCTGACCCTGACCCAATTTTGCAAACACGAGATTGAATACAATCCATCACACTCTGTGACCAGGAGGACAAGACCTTAGTTCACCAGGTTTTTGGTTGCTTGGTGGCCCAAGAGACATGGAATGCTATCCTGGTGGAGTGGCATCTAGAGAATAGAGGCATGGACCATGGATTAGAGGATGGTGAACATCACATTCGGCGGCAGGACGTCACAAGGAGGTTTGGACGGTGCTAGTTCTACTAATCATGAGGAGCATATGTATGGTCCAATCGCAACGACGCGGTGTCAATGGAGCTCACTCCTCGACATCCCGGATCATGGACAAGATCAAGACCAAGGAGCGGACAAGACCAAGACCAAGGAGCGACTATGGAAGCATGTGAACTTTCTCCGGGGCTAGAGATTTAACGAAGAGGCCGATGGACTAGCGACATGGAGTCAACACCAGCTGTCCCTTTACTTTTTTCCCGGTTGAGTGAGGTATGGTGTATATGTGAGAATGCACCCATATCTCCATTGTGTTTGCAAGCCCATGGGCGTTGTAATGGCCGCTTGACAATTCTTCGCTGAAATCCATACGGCTTTCTCGTATTCTTGAAGAACAAGATTCCACAATGTATTGCACAATAGAAATGAGGGGGCGTTTGTGTGTGTTATTTTTTTAAACAGTTCTGCTCTTGTTCAGGAGGTAAAAAGAATATCTCCAAAGAAATGAGATACTCCTTGACTTGACTTCTCGTTATAGCTTTTCATTGACTTGACTTCTTATTTATGAGGAAACTTTCTTTTTGTTGTGTTTTAATTGATATGATGTAATTTAGTTACTTAATCAATATGTTGATTTTTTTTCATTTTGTCTAAAGAACGTTGGGAACCTTCTAGTAACATTAAATCAAAGAATGAGTTTCTAGAAAAAAATTAAAGGAAACACTACATAACAATTTTGGGCACATTGAGTTTGTAGAGATAATAAAGGAAACACTAAATAACACTACAAAAAAAATGAAGTATCATAGATAACAAAAACAATTCTACATGTTCGCGCCATGGAGTTTCTGAAACAGTTATATGACTGGGTGCAGAGTTAGAAACACAATGTGAAATTACGCTAACTATCCGACTGTAACTACAATGGTTATTATTTGTTATGAAAGTACACCACCAGTCGGACGTAGAGGACACCAGGACGGTGGGAAAAGCAGAATTGGTGTCTACCCTTTTTTGTTGGGAAAAAGGTTTGACAAATGCACTTTGGTGTTCTACTTTATAAATAGGTGATCTAGACAATAAAAGGTTTGACATATATAGAGAGCTTGGCGGGGTTTCTTTTGATTCTGGTATTTTTAGTGGAAAGCTTGACCAGGGGTCGGAACTAGGGAGCGGACTACCTAACAAACATACTTTCTGACCGTGCCTTCTGGTCCAAGCTCGTGCCAATTCCAGTTTTAATCCTGATTTTATTTACCCCAAATCTTAAAGCATACACGCGTTATTTGGTTTCAGATCATATTAGTGTCTTCAATCTATGCTGATTTTATTCAAATTTGAGGGAGCATGAATAAACAGTTAAATATGGAAATGAAGATCTACTTCTATATGCTTCTTTTGTTGTTCTGACCTTGTTGAGTCCATTCCTACTTTAGGATGTGCAACACTAATATGCTTGAATTTTGTACTAGGAAGAGCCCACGAGCTCCCATTTACAAGATGCCACACTGCCATATAGCATACGAGCTGACTACGCGCATACTTGTGAGATGAACTCACTCATTGCCATATAGCTTATAAAAAAGAGCATACTCAGCTACAGCTATGTGCTGAGAAGAAATAATTTGTGCATACTTCAGGTATCAATCTTTGCTTGTTCTATAATGGCTTGTCAATATACTAGTACAACAACCAGACGTAAAGGGAGAAATTAGGCAAAGGATGATATTAATCATATGATTAGTAACACTAATGGTGCAGATCATGCAACAAGATGACTTATTAAGTTAGGAATCAAGCACCATCAAACCGAAAGGCAGATCAGCTCCATATTGCACAGATAGGCAGACAGATTTGAGAAGATGTCCATAAACGAGGAAGACAATACTCAAACAAGCCCAGCCCTGGGCAACACAAGCAGACAGTTACAATTGAAACCTACAGCAAGGAACGACAAACATTAGATTGTTATCACCATCTGTAAAAAAGCAATGTTTTGGGTTAATACAGCTTAACACACAACTTGAACTACTCAAAGGTCCTAGGTAACTGAACAATCAGATTTAATATTTAAGCACATGATTAGAAACTGAACAAGGCAGATTTGGTAAGATGTCCATAAAAATGGAAGACATTGCTCAAAAAGCCTATCCCCACATTAAATAAGGCCACCGAGGACAAGGCAAACAAACAAGTGCAAGTTTACAACTGCAAGCTACAACAGGGAACAGCAAAGATTAAATTCATGAAATTCAGTATCAACAAAAGAAGCCAGGTTTCTAATCAACACAGCTTAAGACACATCTTGAACTAGCTGGGTCATCCAAACTGAACTCATTCAGAATTGATTTACACTTACGACAGCAAGTGTACTAAACCAGCCCAGATTTAAGTCAAATGTATCATCAACTAGAATACTAGATTTAGTGTTACAGAAACTTGAACAGAAGGAACATAAGAAAATGTTAGCCAAAGCTTAGAAGTTACAACAAGGTATTCTTGCCATTGCCTAACATTCATGAATCCACTATCAATAAAAGAAGCCGCCAGGTTTCTGATTAATACTACTAGCTTAAGACAAATCTTGAACTGCGAGGGTTGATTACACTTATGACAGCCAGTGGATTAGTGACATAGTGTACCAAACCAGCACGGTTTTAAGTCAAAAAGTATTGTCGAAGAGATTTAGTGTTACAACATTTCGAACAGACAGGCCCAGGGGACAATATTAGCTAAAGCTCACAATATGTATTCTTGCCATTACATAGAGTGGACATGGAAACCCAAGAATGATGAGATGGACGAACTTACGAAAGCATTAATCCTCATCGTCTTCATCTGAGCTCCCAGCATCGCTACTGTACTCATCGCTGCTAGAACTAAATTCAATGTCAAGTCCGCTCACAGGTGCGACCGTTATTGGCTCTTGGCCCCTTGGCACCATCGGTTGCACCCCGACAGGCATTAGCACACTGGGTCGTGCTTCCTCAGGGTTGATGACACCAGGCAAAATTCCACCCGGCAGCAGCTCGATCGGATCCCCGGGCTTCCATCCAGGCGGTGGCAATGGAAAACCAGGACGCTGCAGATCTTTCGGCAACCACCCGGCTGGCACAGTAATTGGTAGCATAGACGGCCGTGGCTCCTCCGGTGGTAGCTCGAACAGCGGCGCCGACTCCGTCTCGGCTGCGCCCCCCTCCTTGGATTCGAGGGGCTTCTTGGGCACCCCAACATCCAGATCAGCAAACTGATACAGCTGCGACATCCGCATCTCGTTATCCTGCGGCGCAGGCGGCAACGCGCCACGCAGAGGCAGCCCGGCGCCGTGCTCCGGCGGCGCGAACGTGGTGTAGCTTATGCGGTGCGCGTAGGTGAGGATGTCGTCCAGCTTGAGCTTGGAGTGGAGCGACGCGCCGAAATCCCCGTTCGAGTCCGTCTCAAGCTCGACGGCGGCGGCGCCGCGCGAGCGCTTGGCGTCGCGGCGGTAGTCGGCGTAGTCGTCGACGAGGCGGTCGAGGACGTGGTGGGCCTCGCGCAGCTTCTTGGCGAAGGCGAGGAGCGCGGCGTCCTTGGCTTTCGCCTCGCGGGCGAGGCGGGCGCGCGCGTCCTGCAGGTCGAGGGTCTCCTTGAGCTCGGCGACGGTCTCGAAGAGCTGCGTCTGGAGGGAGGTGAGCATCGCCATAGCCTCCTTTGTGGTGGAGACCGGCGGCGCGGGAGCCGACGACGAGGACGAGGCGAGGAAGGTGGGGAGCGATCCACGGTAGGACGAGATCCAGGCGGCGCGGTTGGGGAGAGCTCGAAGAGGTTGGAGGCGAGGGAGGACATGAGGTGGAGCAGCGACTGCGCGCGCGGGAGCGGCGGCAGGAGCGGCAGCAGCGACGCCGATGTGGTTAGGGTTGGCGCCGCGGCTCCGGCTGCGGCTGCGGCAGCGCTCGAGGACGGGTTGGCTTGCTGCGGCGGCGAGGAGGTCGGGTTCGCGGGGGACTGGTTGGGCGGGAGCGACGGGGACGAGACGGTCATCCCCAGCCTCGCCGGCGACGGCATGTGCGACTGCATCATCGCGACGACGGCGGCGGATGGAGGAATCCAAACAAACGCGAGGACGAGAAGCTCGTGGACTAGCCAAAGCTATTAGGGTTAGCTTATTGGGCTTCCTTTTATTGGGCTTGGCTTCGATGTACTGAAGGCCCATTAAATCTGCCTTAAAGCCTCACCTCGCTGCTCCCTCTGCTCCCACACCGATCCTTCTTCTTGGCGGGAAACCAGCAGTTCGCCGCCACCACTTCCCGCGCAAACCAAACCATCGATCCATGGACGGCGGCTCCTCGCTCCCGGCCGCCGCCGCCGCCGCCGCGATGGAGACGGAGGAGCACCTGAACTGGATGAAGAACGCGCCGGTGCTCTACGACCTCGTCATCTCGCACCCGCTCGAGTGGCCCTCGCTCACCGTCCAGTGGCTCCCCACCCAGTCCCCCTCCGCCGCCCGCGCCCACAGCCTCATCCTCGGCACGCACGCCGAGGAGGGCTCCCCGAACCACCTCATGGTCGTGGACGCCGTGCTCCCGCTCCCGCCCCGCCTGGCCGCGGCCGTGGGCGCCGCCGCCCAGGCCCCGTCCGTGTCCGTCGGCCGCGCCGTGCCGCACCGGGGCGAGGTCAACCGCGCCCGGTGCATGCCGCAGCGCCCGTACACCGTGGCCACCAAGACCTGCGTCGATGAGGTGCACGTGTACCGCCTTGCTGAGGACGGCGGCGGGAAGGGCGGCGCCGATGTCGTGCTCAGGGGCCATGATGCCGAGGGGTATGGGCTGGCGTGGAGCCATCTGAAGGAGGGGTGGCTGCTCAGCGGCTCCTATGATAAGAAGATTTGCCTGTGGGACCTCAAGGCCGGGGATGGAGCACAGGTTCTGGATCCGCAACAGGTGTTTGAGGTAATGTCCCGCCTGATACTCCCGTGATGGTTACTGCTCCCACATTTTGTCATGCTTTTCCCGTGATGCCGAGGAGTATTATATACTAGGATGCTACTAGTACTTATGTTTGAGGCAGGAGTAATTTACACTTCTTCATAAGACCTGCTTCTTATAAGTCACAACAATGCCAAGAAACCAACCACAGATTCTGTTGCCCTTCCTTTTGCATTACCTAGAGCACTGTATGTGAAAAGATAATATAATGAAACACGACCGCATTTCCCCGATAGGATGAGCACATGTTTTTTAATTGAGGCAATGGATGGGCACATTCAGTCCATGTCACCACTTCATTAGGCCGTTTTATCCATTATATGCGAACCTGATATGTTAAAAACTGCCAACCTGATAGTATGTCCAACTCTTCAGTATCTGGTGCCTAACCAGGCTAGGCACTTTTTTTTTCGAGGAAAAGGAACTCCCAAGAGTTCCCAATTTCATTTAAGAAACTGGGCAGTGTCCACAAAGGGTCAAGAACAAGTTTTAAGCAAATCTACCCATACTTCTTTCGGAAGGCGCAGGACAAACCCCATACGACTGCCAAAATAAAGAACTATCCAAAGGCATACGCCTAAAGAAGCATAAAGGAATTTTTATTACATCACAGGCTTCAGCTGCTGCAGGCACTTTAATCTTGCACCAGAAAGGTTTGTATGTCATTCTTGCATGATAGCATCTACTATACTAGGAAGGCAGAAATATCAATTAACCCCATTCTTGCAATTGCTCAGGATACCAACTTTTATCTGTTAGGTCTATTTCTTAGTTCAAGATCCCTCTAATTAACAGGAATAAAAGAGTTGGTGGATTTTTCCACCTAAAATGGGAATGAGTGATAAGGTTATCGAATTATAATCATGGAATTTGACTTGATCATCAGATTATAAGTCCACTGTATATGAGACCATACTTTGCACATTGTTATTATAAGAAGGGGTCATTCGGTCGGACACTTGTTTATAGAAATCCCTATGTTCTTACATTCATTTTCGCTTTTCAGGCGTATTGACAAAATGTTTCTCTGATTTTATTTTTAAAATACCAATTTGTTTCAAGCTAGGATATCCTCGCCCTACTATTACTCATCAAGTCATAATTCATTTGGAATAAAGAGAACATAGAATCTGAACAGAGCCTCATGGTCCTTTTTAAGAAATTAAAACAAATATTATCGCTTTTTTGCCATTACAGTTCATCATTTCTGTCTGGTCCTTCAGTTTAAAGCTTGGACTTAAAAGATTTCTTTTCTATTTGCAGTGATTTCTTATTAGAAAAATAAAACTGTTTCAGCTGGGTGTTGAATAACATTGTTTTCGTATTACTTGGGAAGACATAATGAACTCGGTACCTGCCTTCAAAACATATACATAGTTGCTGGAGACCTTTTCATTTTGTTTTAACAATTAGCTGGTTACTATTGATTGCATTATTTGCCTACGATGCTAATATGCTTAGTCCTACTGTTATTTCGAATTAAGGAGCTTCTTGCTGCCAGTTTCATCAGCGTTTGGTCCAGCAGGAAACTATGGCTTCAAACCACAAGCCTTGCAGTTCAGGTCCCAGCTTACTCAGAAATATTACAGCAGCCAACACTAAAACAACATGTTCAGAACCACTACTATAGAATTCTTCGCTCAATAGGAAAGCAGCATCATCTGAACACAGAAACAGACCAAAGTAGCTGAACCATAGTATAGAAGTATGGCCCCATCTGCAATTTATTAGCCAAATCACAAAAGGTCCCATCCTTATTAATTCTACTACTTCACAAAATGTCCCCGTGCCTGATCTTTACTAACGTATTATGGATACAATGATCTACACAATTATAATTTAATAAAGACATATCATTACTTCTTTGCTTATGTTACTTTGTCAGAAAATCGTAATTGCATGAGCAATTCGACATAAGAGTGTTTAGGAGTTCATTTTTATTATGTTATAAGTGATGCTGGCAATGTGAAACGTCAAGTTCTTGTCGGTTTTATTCAGAGTCTACGAATATTACTGAAATTTATGTTTTTGCAGGCTCATGAGGATGTTGTTGAAGATGTTGCTTGGCACCTTAAAGATGAAAACCTATTTGGTTCTGTTGGTGATGACTGCAAGTTGATGATGTGGGACTTGCGTACAAACAAACCAGAACAATCTGTAGTTGCGCACCCAAAGGAAGTAAGTATTCTTTAATCGAGAGTTTTTTAACTGAATGTTATTTGGTGTTGAGGGGCACATAGCTGCAGTCCTACAGTTTTCTGTACACTCAGTTTTCAGTAACCAATACCTTTTCTTTATGTCTAGGAGCGGTATATCAAGCATGTTTTCTATTGTTGCAATTATATGCTTACTCCTGATAGCTGGCCTTTTTCAGTAGTTTTCTGTCAGATGTTTTAATTGGACATTATTTTCTGAACTGAGGGCAACTGCTCTGCCTTTTAATTGACTGATTAAGAAGAGAGACAGCTAATTAGTTAGACACTATAACTTACTTCTACAGTAATGAAGTTTGCTTGTGGCAATTTTATGTTTGTTGACTTTTGAGTTAACAGTATCGCATCCTCGCAAAAGAAAAAAAGAATGTTAAGAGTATCACATGATCCAGTAATATGTGACTCTCCATTGTCCATAGATAATACTAATGTCTTCTAAAAAGGATAAGACTGATGTTTATGCTGGCCTTACAGCTTGCTTCTGTGGAAATACATGTTCCTTATTTCAGTCTTTTTATATGTGTTTCTGTTCATAATGTGCATGATCACTTTGTCAGGTTAACTCTTTGTCCTTCAACCCGTTTAATGAATGGATATTGGCTACAGCATCTGGCGATGCAACTATAAAGCTGTTTGACTTGCGGAAGCTATCAAGAAGCCTGCATACATTCGACAACCATGAGTATGTATTTTCCTTCTTGTTACCTATGTGCTTCAGTCAGTCTTTCTCTTTTATCATGCTGCAGTTTTCTGTTATTGATTGGTCAGTTCAGTCTACCTGCAATTTTATTGATATGCTGCCACGCACACCTGATGTTTTGTGCTGCACAAACTGGAACTGCAGGGAGAGGTTTTCCAGGTTGAGTGGAATCCAAATATGGAAACTGTTTTGGCTTCCCATGCTGCAGACAAGCGGGTGATAATTTGGGACGTTAGCAGGTAAGCTTTACCAAATCTGCTCTGCATACTCTATTTTATGTTTGCAGTTGGCATCTCTTTTTTTGACTATTGCCACATTATTATATACTCAGTATTGATGAATCATTCCTAGTGGAGTGGCTTCTATCCTATGACCTTATAACTAAATTGCTAGCGCATCTGCAGCAACTAGTTGTACTACTAAAGATTGTTCCATGGATTATCTGTTGAGAACCTTTAGCTGTATGAGATGACATGACATGACATGGCGACATGTTGTTTTCTAAACTATGTGGGGGTCCTTCTGTATCCAGGATCGGAGACGAGCAGGCGGAGGAAGACGCGAACGACGGGCCACCGGAGCTGCTCTTCGTCCACGGCGGCCACACGGCGAAGATCTCGGAGCTGTCGTGGAACCCGAGCGAGAAGTGGGTGGTTGCGAGCGTGGCGGATGACAACGTGCTGCAGATCTGGGAGATGGCGGAGAGCATATACTCGGACGACAGCAACGCCGCCTCCCTCTCCGCATGAGAAGCCCCCTTTGCTGCGTGGGGATGGGATAGATGGATGGATCGGGTTGAACCTGTAGTGTTTGATATGCTCTCGTCGTTTCGTAATGTTTTCGTGGAACGAATATCTCAGAGAAGTGAGGATGGAATTCCCGTGTCCATTGCTACGTTTTACCTCGTCTCCTTACTGTGTACCAGTAGCAGAGTTACAGATGTCGCGTTCAACTGCTGCCTTTGCTCACGTACATGTGATCGCGCTTGTACTCTGATTAACTTGGATTTCCCCCGTTCTCATGGCGTCAGGAAATTCAGACCTCGGGGCAGTAAGAGCATCTCTAGCGGCACCCCAATAGACCAAAAGGCCCAATGGGCAGAGACTCAAAAAATGCCCATAGCGGCACCCCTGTCCGGGCCAAGTCATTTTGTGTCTGACACTCACGAAAGAGCTCCCAAGTTTGGCCCATCTATCATAGATACAGGACGCTGCGCCCGTGGTAATTACTTTGTGCAGGAGACCGTTTCGCCCGATTAATTGCGAGGTGACGAGACGGCGCCACGCCCGCCAGCCCAAGTTACAATAACGCCATGCTCGTTCCCCTCGCGGGCGTAGAACGAAGCGACGCGTCGAGCCACGTGTTCACGTCGCAGCGGCGCCCTGCACACGCATCGTCGGCGTCACGTGCCAGGCGAACCGGTGCTCGCCGTTAATGCGCGCCACCTAACCCCGCTCCTCCGGTCGTCTTTAAAACGCGGTGCAACACGCCTCTCCTCTCCCCACACAGCGTTCACCCACCGTTGGCATGCAACAAGGCTAGATCAAATCCCACCACACACGATTGGGCGGGGGGCAACGGCGACGGATCATTGAGGCATGCAAGATTCTTGATGCTGCCTGCTCTAAGAAAGGCATCTTTCTCACCGATGTTTGCAGTGGTTGGCGAGGCACCGGAATAGGCCTCCTTCTCACACGGTAGGTTTAGTTTAGTTTGTTAAATTTTGATTAGGGTTTGAAACAAATTTGAAGGGTGTACTAAGAAATCGTCTTGGAGCGAGACCGGCGAAGCAGGCGAGGTGGCCCGAGAAACACCGGGGCGGATGAAGCTCCTTCCTTTCCACGGCGCAATCATCATCATTTCCGTCCCTTTCTGTCACGCTTCTTCCCAGAGGCGACGCGATAGGAGGAGGAGGAGGAGCAAGTTGAAAGGCATGGACGGATGTGAAAGTCGAGACATGCGATTCGACCGTCCGAGCTGTCCGTCCGTCGCCGCACTCCACTTCCCTGTCATGCATAGCATAGCAGTAGGCTTTCGCCTCTTTATATTTCTGATCGCCGATCGTTTTGCCAAATGCAGAGCTCTGCTGCTGCTGCTGCTGCACCACGGCATCGACGAGTATACGACCGTGACTGATGTGGCCATTTCAACGGTGGCGACCAATACCGAGGCCGGAAGTCGCCGCCTTTGTCTAGATCTCTCTGCTCCAACCAATCCTCGCTCCCGGTTCTTGATCCTTTCCTTCCTTCCAGTGGTGGCTGGCAGGGCCATGTGGGGGCTGCGCTGGGCAGCGTCTGGTCACGCTCGGCTCGGCGGTCAATCAAGCAACAAGCACGATCGTCCCTCTGCGATTTCCCAGCCATGCTTATTATGTAGCTTGGATCGGGGCACGCGAAAGGCTAGCTAGCTACGAGGCGTCCTGTAGGTGGTGGTGGTGGTAGCATCTCCTCTGCACGACTCCCGTTCCATCCGTCGCCGGCCCGGGGTTTGTCGCTCTTTAATTGGCATCCATCTCTACCAGGAGCCAAGAGGACGGCTCCAGCCACCCCACGCCGTTTCGAGGCCCCCGACAGAGTGAGAACTTGCCTGTGGCAAGATGGTTAGGTGGATGGTTGTATCCCCAGCCCACCAGAGTTCAAACCCCAGGTTTGACGCTGGTGTTTCTCATTTAAGGCGGAATATTCTTCAGTGGGAGGCGACGTTCCCGTCGACAGCGAGGCGCCCGTGGTGACTTCGTCAATCTCAAGACTCGACCCGCCGGCTCAGTCTCTCGGAGGTGCTCATAGGGGTAGGGTGTGCGTGCGTGCGTTCATAGGGGTGAGTGTGTGCGCGTGTATATGAGCGCTTACGTTGTACTGTGTTTCGCAAAAAAAAAAAAAGGCCCCCGACAGAGACACTACTACGGCCGGCCGCGTCCCCACGCCGGTTTTTTTTTTTTTTTTTTTTTTTTTTTTTGCATTTTCCATACTAGTATTCATAGAAAGAGAACAAATACAAGCCCAAATACACGAGGAAAAAGAGGAAGGAAACAAAGGCAACACTGCCGTGACTTGCCGTCAACCGCGACGAGGGATCCCAGCCAGCACGAGCTCCACCATCGGCGAAGAACGCGGCAGCTCGGAAACCTGCACCTTGGCGCGGCGGAGCTTCTAGCCCGTAGGCGTCTGAGAGCCGCTGCAAGCACCAGCTCCGCAGAGCTGGATCCACTGTCGATGAACGCTCGTCGGCCGGGGCCACAGACCCCGAACTCCATCCGCGCCGGACCTGGGGCCAGCACCGCCCCACCTCCACCGGAGGTGGCCAGATCCTCCGCCTGCACGCCGCTTCCCCACACCGCAGCACCCCTGCACCTCCTCCACCGGATCCGCCGCCAGCACGGAGACCGAAGCACTGGATCTGGCGATGGATCGAAGCACGGCGCGGATCCGCCGATCCGCCGCCGCCAAAGGAGCAGACCCGCCACCGCGGGACTCCACCGAGCCCACGCCGGTTGGATTCACCCCTTCGCGTTGCTGTTGCCACTGTATGTATGTATGTATGTATGTATGTATGTATGTATGTATGTATGTATGTATGTATGTATGTATGTATGTATGTATGTATGTATGGCTCCTACTCCCACAGTTGTGCGTGCTAGTACCGACTCTGGATACCAGCTGCAGCTTCCTACAAAACTCTACACCGTGTCCAGCGTAACAGCAACAGTATGCATTGTGGGCACGGGGGAATTTCGTAGCGGAGCACGCCTACCAGTTGAGCTTGAGTTGCGTTCCCGTTTCGTGACAGCAGCTAGCCTGTGGTAGTTGATTCCCATGCACGCATGTTCCGGTAGAGTACACCTTAGGTTCGCCTGTGGCAAGTTTGGTTCGCCGGCGTCAACAACGAGAAACGAATCTGCATCTTGATCGCGAATGCACAGGGTTATACACCTACATGTATGTACTCCTACATATATCTAGCTAGGACTAGGCCTAGGCTTGCAAACGAAACAGAGGGCCATGGGGAGTGTGTTAAATTTGTCCAGCTCCAGCGAGGGTACACTAGGACGGCCAAGAGGGAGGCTTGAACGACCACACGCTTGCTTGGCAAGGACGGTCTCCCACATGGCACCTTGTACGTTTTGGGCACCGCAAAAGCCGAGCTCAGCACCGACGTCGGTGTGGGCCCGATCAACAGGCCAAGAACGACCACGACCGAGAAGCTCGCTCGTGGAGCACCTAGAGAGGCACAGCTAGGCTTCCTCGGTACCAAATGAAGCATGGCAATACAAGGAAAATAGGGCATGCAGATTTGTCAAAATGTCATTCCCAATGTGTACAAACAAAAAGGAATTTCATAATGCATTGACAAAATTTAGTAAAAACCATAGGCGCGTGAGAGACCTTCAAGTTTCAAATCGAACCTGCAGAATACCTTAGAGACCCCGCCCATTGCCACAACGCGGCTTTGCAATTTCCTCGCCGTTGTCTCGGCTAGTTTGACTCAAATTCTTGCGGTTGACGTGGCGTTGGTAGCCATGCGAAACCTCCAATCGACCTCTGCCGCGCATTCTAGGTTTTCATGTCAACTTTGCTTGTGGCTGAGATGTTTTCATGTGGTGCAAGAATGTCCCCCCGGCTCCATCCTCAGCATGGTCGTTACGGGTGCCGCTAAGGAACCCGTGGTGTTTGTGTCCCATCGAGTCACCGGCCAACCCCTTTCCCTTCCAACTCCCACATCATACACAGCCGCTGCCCCCGATGCCAAGCTGTATCGGCATCAGCGCATGCCTTGCAGGTTATGGGTTTCTAGTCGGCTTACCTGGTTTTGGCAACCCAAGATACATCATTTGCATATATTGATATGCACACATCCAGGATGAAATCATGTGCCTCCTCGCCATTTGTTAGTGGTGATATGAAGCATTTGTGTTCCATGTCAACAAAAAAATGGGCTTCACACTTCCCCGGTTCTTTTCCAGACCGATGGTTTGAAGTACGGTGCATTCGCTTGTCTTCTTCTTCCTCAAAGTACATTGATATAACTTTGTTATCTATGAGGGGTTTCTATTGCTCGTGTCCGTATGAATTGTTTCAGTCTAGTGTAAAATCTTCTATTCTGATCTTTGCCTAAACAAATGAAGTTTCGGTCATCTTTGAGGTGAGATAACAACTTCAAAGTACATTGATATAGCTTTGTTTCTATGAAGGGGATTCTATTGCTCGTGTTCGTACAAATTATTTCATTTAGTGTATTATCTTCTATTTTTATCGTTATAGTCAAATCTTCGCTTAAAAAAATGGAGTTTCAGGCTTTTGTTTTTGTTGAGTGGCGTTTCCGTCATTGGATGTGATATTTCAATATATGTTTGGCTATTTATTTGATTTTAGTTCTGTACTTGTTGCAGTTTGACATTTCTTGTGCAACCGCACGTCTACTTTCTATTGTTGCTTGTTTTTCATATATTTTGTTATTGTAGTTGCGTTTTTTATGTACTTTGAACCCAGAAATTCACTTTGGCACCCGGGTGCATATGCTCCTGTTATACTTTTCAAATTTCAAAATATAAAAACACTTCGAAAAAAATCTGAAAACCTTTGGGCACAAACATATGCAAGTTTTCAACATCCGTGCAAAATTTCGGAACGAAATGACATTATATATGGTCTATGCAAAAAAGACAAAATATGTGGCCGAAATGAGATTTAAAAATACATTTTTCAAATCACAGATTTTGTGTTTTTTGCACACAGCGCAGAAAATGTTATTTCCTACTGAAAGTTTTCACGAATGTTGAAAACTTGCATATCTTTATGCCCAATTTTTTTCAGATTTTTTTGAAGTGGTTTAATATTTTTTGAATTTTGAAACATATATCAGGATCATATGCACCCGCGAGCCAAAACGCCTCTCTCATTTGAACCTTACTTTTGTGCAATTGCAACTTTGTTATATATCAGGTTTTATTTGCTAATCATGTATACCACATGATTAGCAACTTTGTTTGTGCATTTGCTCTCAACTAATGGGCCCACGAAAGTGACTGAAAGTTGCACAAAAGTGCATCTAAGTTTTAGGGTATGTTTGGATTGTGACCAAAGTGTGCCATACCAATTTTTTGGTCATGACCAAAAGGTTGGCTCTTGTTTGGATAGTGGCCAATTTTTTTGGCTTGCCAATGCTCCACTACCAACTCTAGTTCAATTTACCCCTTCAGCTCTCGCGAACAGGAAGCGATCAGGAGGCGATAGTTTTCCGCCTCCTGCCGGCGGCGGCTGCTGGTCTCTCGTCTCCTGTTGCCTTAGAACCATGGAGGCGTGGTGGATCCCGGTCGTTGTCGGCGGGAGGGCTCCGTTAGGTGTTTTCTCAACTTTGGTTAGGGTTTGTGTCCTACTCTGGATAGCAAGGCGGCGGCATCCTGGAGATGGAATAAGATCCTCCCCGTCTAGTCCCCGATCCGGTGATGCGTCTAGCATCACTGGAGGGCGTGTGGAGGTGTGTCTTCGGCGGATCTCGCGAGATTCGGTCGGTGCTTGTCTTCGGTGGATCCGTTTGGATCCGGTTTTTGTTCGTCTGCGTACGTGTGTCTATAGGTTGGATCCTTCTTATTTATACTTCTCTTCATCGGCGACGGTTGCTGCTCTGGTGTGCTGGTCACGTGGGGTCCCCGCGCCGGAGCTGGACACGTGAAATATTCTGCGTGCCGGAGTTGCGAGGGGAACCGCGCCAAAGCTCATGCATGCTATCGCCGTCGCCAATCGGCATCGGCCGCGCCGCCCCTCCAAAAGATTTGCTGCTGGGGCCGGCGTGATCCCATGGCTAGCAACGCATCTATTTTTTCCTCCTTCCCGCTGCAGATGTTTCCTCTACCATGTCTGCACGTACGTACGGTTCTTGACTAATTAATCACCCATGAGCTATGCAAGTGTACTGTGGACTAGTGTGGAGCATCTTGAGGCAGGGTGATCTGAGACATGTTCAATGGCTAAGCAGTTCACCATCCTGGGGTCGGGGGAGGCGGATGCCGGGACGGCGGCCCCGGATGGTGGTGGATGTCGAGGCGGCGGCCTCGGTCTCCCACGCTACGTCGATTTTATGAGGCAGAGCCGTTGTTTAGCATGGATCTGGGTGGCGACCTGGATAAAGACTATGTGGGCAGAGGATTCGTCGACCTGACCGGATCGCCGTCGGGTAATGCGATGATCGATCTGGTTGCTACGCCGGGACGGTGGCCCCGGAACTGGGTGGTTTTGGTGGCAACCTGGATGAAGACTGCGCGGGCAGAGGGTTCGTCGACCATGACTGGATCGCTTTCGGGCAATGCGAAGGTCGATCTGGTTGTTTCGCCGGGGCGGCGGCCCCGGAACGGGTGGCGTGTGTTGTGGCGTTTGGTCGACTTGTGTAAAAGGCTGTTGGCTACGCGTAAAAGGCTGTTGGTGCAATGTAAAAGGCTCCATATATGCTGCTGGTGCAATGTAAAAGGCTGTTAGCTACGCGTAGTAGACGCACTACAAATTAACATAATTTAAAAACGTGGGGTATGTAGTGGGTGATTAACACATTCCCGTGAAGCATCACCTTTCTCTTTCAAACGCAACAAGCTCCGGAATTCCGGTTAGTCGTAGATTAGAACTAATCAAGCTAGGTTCTCTGTCTAGGTTTGTAGCTAGGCTTTAAGGCAGCAAGCTGCTCGTTCATCCACGCGCTAAAACCTCTATCCACCTCAACAATCTCCTGGTCGGCGGGAGGGATTATGACGCAACTTAAACAGATTCAGGCCTCGTTCGGTTACGCCCACCCCGGTCGGGATTGGGGCGAAATCCCCGTGGGTCGGTCGGGATCAGATCCGAGGGGTTTGAATCCCGGTCCTCTCTTTTGACACGTTCGGTTATACCCGGGAGGGATTCGTTCCCGTCCAATTCCACGCCGATCCCGTCCATATCGGGGGGGAAATAGACCTCGCCACTTATCCCGTGGAACGAATCCACGCGTCGTGTCGTCTCGTCTCTCCCTCCCCCTGCCCCTCGAGTACTCGACCTAACTCTCCCGCGATTCGGAGTGGCCGGTGGCGGCGGCGGAGGAACGCTGCCGGAGGATTGGACGGTGGCCGGCGGCGGAGGAACTCGGCGTGCTTCTCCCTCCCCCACGCTTTCATCCGAGCTCGGCGGCAGACATCACCCGCATCCGAACTAGGCGCAAGATCCACCACTGACCCCATCTCCATCCGAGCTCGTCGACGGCAGTGAGAATCATCTCCACGGCCCTCTACATATCCTACTGCGTTGCACTAGTAAGCGCCTCCTCCTCCTCCTCCTCAGTTTCTAGGTTTCTTGCCTTTTGTCTCGGTAGTCAGTCTGGCAGGTTGTTGTTAGTGGAAGCTGGTAATATTTTGCTGCACGCAGTCTGTAGTATTGTGGAGGTAGGAACGCAATCTGTAGTGATGTGGAGGCACGGACGCAGGGGCATGGCTGAATCAGAATGTGAATTGCAGTGGCGGCGACCCCAGCTGCTGCCTCCATACCTAAGTTTTGAATATGCGTCAGATCCTGTAGTGCCTCCAGTAGCATGACTTAGATACTTGTAGTCCCCTGTTTTAAAGGACAGGGCATGAGTCCCCAGAGAAGGGCTCTATACCAAGATTTATTGAGCTCAAACTGCATGATAAGAGTAGGAGTAATATTACTGCCATGCTACTGATAGCCTCGAACAGCTAGTTATTACTTCATATTATCACCATGTTGTTGTATATGCCAATCTCTTCTGATTAGAATTTATTCTGCTGGTAATGGTACTTATTACTTCAATAATTCAGTGAGACCACGTTGTTACTACTGCATAACAACAATAACTGTATAGTTGAGCACTGTATAACTGCTAGTTACTGCATATCTGTGTTTTTCCTAAACTTTTGATGTATCTGTACTGAACTTCATTGCAGTAGTAGTAATAACTAGTTGCCTTTTCCTTGTTAGTATTGGAATGGATTTGAGAACTAGGGATCGTATTAGGAAGAGAGAGGAGGAGGATGAGGATGATGATATGATGTGTTTCCTTTTACCCGCACTACATCTGTTGGGTGCAAGTGAATCAAGGGAAATGGTGCCGCAGCCTACATTGAGGCGAACATGCGAGGAGGTTGTAAGGGAGTTACTTGAAGGGCACATAAAAAGATGTCGAGTAGTTAGTGGATATTTAAGCCCTTAGCAGTTCTTCATCTGTTCTAAACCCTTAGCAATTTTTGCCTCTTGAATGTCTGAATATTCAGTGCAATAAACCTGTAGTTTCTTTTGTTGATGCATGCAATTATACCATCAGCTGAACCTGTAGTTTCTTTCCTATAAAGTTTGCACAAGCTGATTTGTTTTTCGAGTTTCTATTGTTAATCTTGCATTCTTTAATATCCACTTTGCACAAGCTGCTGACAATTATTTACTCCACCAGCATTTCTAGTTGATTAATTGTGAAAGAGTAGGATCTTTCTTACTGTCACATCTTCTCTTCTTCCTTGTTGTGGTTGTGAAACGCCTCCTGTCCAAGTTGCATCACTACTTGTGAAAGAGTAGGATCTTTCTTATGATCTGTTATGGTTGCAAAGTGCAGTGCCTGCAGTCTGTTTAGTGCTAACTATAGCTGATGTCAGTAGTTGCCTTTTGATTCTTTGCCTCTTGTAGGGTGACAGTTATACATGGTATAGATTGGTAGTTCTCTGTTTGTTAGAGAACTAGTGGTATATGTAGACTAAATTAAGTTTCTGCTATGGTATACAGGTCTGTTGTTATTGGCATGGAGAGGAAGAAATATTATTGAAATGTTGGTGCCATGAAGTTGATGGAAAGTTCATGAAATAGACGTTCTGAAGTAACCAAGAAGAAAGTCTCAATTTTCGAGTGAACATTTTTATCTATTTAGTATAACAATTAATTGCATTCCAATTTCTCTAGTTTATTGCATTTAAATCTTGACGTGAATGCTGCTGCAATTCAGGCTGTTTGAGATGAGTGCTTGTACTAAATCAGGCTGTACTGCTACTGCAGTTCAGGGTGTATCACTGCTGCTATTTGTTAGTTGCTGCTTGGATGATGGAGTTGAGTTGATTATTAATTAGATTCATAGTTGTTTGTTTTCTCAATGTTTTGTATGTATCTGGTGCTTTTTGTTTGGAACAGCTGCATGCAACATGTTTTTTATGGCAGCATGAGTTCAGCGTGAGGCCATGGTGACGTATTGGAAGCTGATTGACAGCAGCGAGCACGTATCTGTGCTGCTGTTTCAAAACGCGCATGCGGAACTGGGATTAACCGAATGGACATAACGCGCGCGGGAATATAGGAGAGGGATTCGTAGGGGATTGGGGTGACGAGTGGGGATCACCCAATCCATGCGAGGTTTGGCTCCACTAGGGGATTTAACAACATGCAACCGAACGAAGCCTCACGGGGCCCATCACCAACTGTGTCCGCAAGCAGTGGCCGTACTGTGTCGTACGCAGCTCCCAATAAAGTTCCACAGAAATATCTCCGACTCCGGGACGGGCAAGAGCAGAGGTGGGAGAAAATCATGGCTTTGACCGTACACGACTGTGCCGTGCGTGCTCCCTTTGTACGGCCCTACTCGGAGTTTTTCTGTTCGAGGATTCCGACCTACACACCTCTAGTTTGGCAGCACCCTGATCCCTCCGTACCATTAGCCACTAAGCATGCACATGGCATGTGACACTAAGTAGAAGCGTCGCATGTAGAAGCGTCGACATTCTTTCGGTGCTTGAAGAAACGTTTGTTTGTACATGTAGAAGCGTCGCATGAATATGTTGGCATTGCAGGTACAGCCCGACACCAAGTAGTCGGCCATTAGTAGATCATGGTCGGCTGCTCTATTCCGGTTTAAATGTCTCCCGCCAATATCTTCATGGATAGAGGCTTGCAGAGCGGTCTCAATGATATTTTTTTTTTTGCATTTTTCCACGTATATTCACCAAATAACCACATACACAGTACATAGTAGAAATACAGAACATGACGAACAATACGAAGAGGAGCCAGAGCAAGCACCGAGAGCCGCTGCTACACCGGCGACGAAGACGAAGATCAGCAACCTCCACCTTACCACTGCCTGAGAGCATTTAATCCCTTGAGAGACGCCGCCTAGCCTGCCCGCCGCGCCGCGACGGGACTTCTGTCGATGAACAACCATGGCAGACGCCCCCCCGGCACCGCCACGCCGCTTTGCCTCCGCCATCTTCGGATCCGTCGCAGGAAGGAGCAGAAGAACTCGACCGGCCCTGGGATCCGGCCGCCACCGCAGATCTGACGGGAACCAGGGGGGCTCGAGCACCACGCCGGGCCTCGAGCTCCAGCAAGTCGCGCGCGCAGACGCCGAGCCCCGCGGAGCACCGCCGCCGGAGAAGAGCATGCCGACACCAAAACACCCACCACCAGCACCACCTCCTCCAGGGCGCCGCCGGCAGGAACTCCACCCTACCCTACCATATGTACAAGCCGGCACCGGGGATCCCCCACCCTCCCGCCGCCGAAGCGGCCGGCGGAGGAGAGGAATCCCGCGGCGCGGCGGCGAGCACGCGGCGGGTCGGCGAAGGGCGTCCAAAAATCGCCTTTTTTTCCTCTCTCAAACTGTGACGGGGAGAGGGGGTCCTTGCACGGTGCAGTGGCGATGTAGCGCTGGATAGTGATTTAGTGTTTGTGTATTCAAATAGTATAGAGATATAGTTTGCTACAGTTGCTCGTACTTAAGTAGCGTGTGGGCATCGGAGTAGAGATTTGTTGCTCTCGGGATCCAGTGATCACTCTAGTTAAAAAAATAAAAAATTCTGAAAAAAAAACCTGCTTGTTGTCAATGATATGTCCCATAAACGTGTAAAATCTCGGTTTGAAATATTTGATATTCTAATCTACACAAAAATGACAAATGCGTGGATTTAAATGTACATACTTTCAAATCTCCAAAATATACAAGATTTGTTATTTTTATGTAGGTCAGAATATAAAGTATGTCAAATCAAAATTTTGCACGTTTGTGGGATAGGTCAATAGCAACATGCATGAATTTTTTCAGACCTAAAAATATATATATTTTTTAACTATTGGGAGCATTGTAGCTCGGGAGAAAAAAAAAGTGTTTTCTGGTGGACATCATCGGAAATGTCGGACCAAAAGAGATCACAGAGATCTACGGCGATGTGACCGCAAATCCTGACCGATGGAGATACCCAAGGGTGCAATGCACCCCATAAAGGAATATATATGTCCTTTTTTTGATAACGGAAGTGTCTCACGTACGACGTTTTTTCCGTCCGATACATGTATGACTCGACCTGGCTAAGGCACCTCCAACGGGCTGGCACAAACGGACCAGCCCAATCCTTTTTTGTCCGGACGGACAAATGAGGTGCTCCAACGGGCTGGCGCAAACGGACCTGTGTCCGGGCGGACACGAGATTTCGCCCCAAACGCGGCCCAACTTTGGTCCAGGTTTGGGGTGGGACGGACAGCCTCTCGGTCCGCTCGTTTGTCCTCCTTGTCCGCGTCGGGCCCAATGGCCAACCACACATTCCCTCCCACCTCCCCGTCCCCTTTGCCTCCCGCGACGGCCGCCGCCGCCCTGGATCCGCCTCCTTCTCCCGCCCCGGCCGCCCTCCACTTCTTCACCCGCGCCGGCCGCCCTCGATCCCTCTGCAGCCCGGCCGCCCTCGATCCCTTCTGCAGCCCGGCCGCACTCGCCTCCTTCGCCTCGCCTTCTTCTCTGTCTCAGACTCGGCCGTCCTCCACTTCTTCGCCCGCCCCGGCCGCCCTCGATCCCTCCTGTGCCCGGCCGCCCTCGCCTCCTTCGCCTCGCCTTCTTCTCTGTCTCCGACTCGGCCGCCCTCCACTTCTTCGCCTGCCCCGGCCGCCCTCGATCCCTCCTGCAGCCCGGCCGCCCTCGCCTCCTTCGCCCCGCCTTCTTCTCTGTCTCCGACTCGGCCGCGAAGTCCACCGCCCCGAAGGTGCTCGACGAATTGACCGACCAAGGTAATGAACAATAGCTGTCCCTTCTTTGCATTTGGAGGAGTAAAAATGGTGTAGCATGTTCTTATTGTTTCGTTCATGTAGATGGATAGCGATGATGAGTTCTTCTACCAGAACTTCATCGATACATCGGATGAATCTTCGGATGATGACAGCGATATCATGATGGCCGCGACCACTCTCATCCACCAGTTCAACGAGGATGCACAGCCTCGGCATGTCGGCTCTGTCGTTGGACTCACTTTGGAAACCAATAGTCCTGGCCTCTTTAATTTCATTGAATAAACTATTTATTTCAGTCCATGAACTTTTTATTGTAATAAACCGTTGTTATTTGTTATTGCGAACTACTATTTCATAAATTTGTGGACTATTTGATGAAAAACATAGCCAAAATCCGGACGAGTGTGCAAACATGCACCAGGCCGTTGGGGGCACCTCCACCCCAAACGGACAAAGGCCCAAAATGAGTCCGCGGTCCGTCCCCAAACGGATCAAACCGGACCAATTTCGGTGTCCGTTTGCTCCGGCCCGTTGGAGGTGCCCTAACTACGATTGCCTTAATGCGTCTTATGCTGGGACCACAAGGGCATCGTTGCATGTGTCGCTGTGGATCGTACAAACGTCGGACACAAAGTGTCGTACATATAGCATCGCTCGTTTGATAAAGAAACTGTCCTCGAAGGCTGGGGAAGGTAATGGGCCGTGGGGCCAGAGGGAGAGAATTGGGTCCTACACAGAGTCACGTCCCATATATAGAATTAATGTAGGACTTGTAGTAGTACCTGCTGGGTCCCTAGGGTAGTGTAATCTTTTGTAATTACTTGCATTTTTAGGAGTGTTGTCGTACTAGGTGGATTAAGAGAGCAGGTCAACCATCTACTTGGACCGGATTATTTTCCCTGTCTGTCACCGCAGCAGCCACTGGATGGATCTGTGGTCACTAGCATGCCCTGCAAAGCAAACAGTTTAGAGTAAAATCCATCAAGTGTCATCATCGTTACGCTGCCACACAGGCAGGTACCGCTAGTCACGGTCACTATGTACGACGAATAGAGTCCCGTCCTCGGTCGCTGTAGAGCATCGTACTTGCCAACATGGCAAGTGATGGAGTCCAGTTGGAACAAATACCCCAAACCTTTTTTTTATTCCTAAATCCCCCACATAAACAAAAAAATGCCTGGCCCACCGGCGATGTCCTTGCCACTTTCCCACATTCTCCTCCCAGCGTGCCACCACGCTTTGACGTCCTCCACAGCCAGGCTACGTCGACAGATAGTACGATGCTCTACCGCGACCGTAGATGGGCCTCTATTTGTATTCAGTGACCGTAACTAGCATATTGCTAAGTACCTCGTGGACCAAGGTGGATAAGGACGACAAATTCGATGACCACTCACTAATGGATTTTACTCAACAGTTAACCAAGCAAACAGTTGATCCATCTCCCTAGAGGCCTAAAACGGCATGCGAAAGAAACACATCGCATCGGTGGCATGCACGGCTTTGGGTTGAAAAAAGGAGAGGAGGGCCGAGCCGCCGAGAGCGACACCACGGCGGACTTGCACGCAGTTCGTCACGTCGCTTTCCCGACGCCGACGGCCGAACAAAGCGCTCCGGGACAGATCATCACAAAACGCACCAAAAGATCCAAGAGCCACGGTCCATAGTACATCCAAGTTCCAAGTTCCAACGGAGGACAAGGACAGTGAGAGGTCGGCAGCTCCTCAAGCTTGTCCCAAAATGTCCTAGTTCCAGGAGGCGGTAGTTGCCAGATTTGTGCAGGCAAGATCGTCTTTCCTTCTGCCTAATCCCACGCGACAACCAAGCTAGAGACATGGACATCATGTTTTTTTTTTTTTTTGATAAAGGGAACTTATCAAAATATACCAGGAGGACGGACTACACAGATTAAAGCTGCAGCTATACAGATTAAGCTGCATGTTACTTCCACCCCATCCCTAATCCTCTCCACTGGCCAAAATATTACTAGGATCGATCGATAGCACCTAAGCAAAGCAAAGCAAAAAGTAAGAGAACATGATGTCCCCGGTTGAATTTACATGATGAGCAAGCTAGTAGCTGCTGCTAATTAAGTGCTACTCCTTTTTTTTGAAAAGGAGGCAAAAGATTTGCCTTTTATATTGATATAGAATGAGCAAACACGAACACGGCCGAGGCCAAAAGTAAAAAACAGTAAACTAAACGATCGGTCGGTGTCCCACAAGGATCACCCAATACCGTCCACTCTCTCAGAAAGGAAGATTGTCATAGCACTAAGAACTAGTCAGCTCCGCAAGCAGCTTTGCTGCCGGCGAGGATCCAGTCTTTAGCCTCGTCCTTGATCTTCTGGAAGAGAGCCATGGGAGAGGTGAATTTATTAAGTGCTACTCCAACACTAGCTATGTGAGGTGAGTAGTACTAGTAGTAGTGGTGGTGGTAGTGATAGTTGGAGCTCTTGGTCTTTGACGTACTGTTGATGAGGATCGATCAGAATGGCGCCGACAGCACCCTCTGCAGGGTCTTCCTCGCCGGCACCGCCACCTCCACCGTCGCCTTCAGCTGCCGCCGCCAAGTCGACAGATGAGGAGTTAGTGACTGATTGAATTCTTGGCTAGAGAAATGGTTGCGAGGCAAGAAGAAAAAAAGAGGATCTTGAATGGATGGATTCAGGTGGCTTGCGCCCGTACCTGCTCGTATTTTTGGCGGAGCTGCTCGTTGGCCTCCCGCAGCTCCATGACCTCCGTCTCGATCTGGGTGACGTGGGCCTGCTTGCGCGAGCGGGACCGGGACGCCGACTCCGGTTCTTGATCATGCGCTTCTTGCGCCGCTCCACGGGCCCGCCGCTGGTCCCGGCCGCGGCGTTGCCGGCGGGGCTGGAGCTGGAGCTGGGGCGAGGCACATCTCGCGCTCCAGCGGCGCGGGGCGGGGGAAGGAGGAGGCGGAGAAGAAGGAGGGCGACGCGGGCACATTGCGGTAGAAGCCGCCGCCGCCAGGGTGGAACGGGGACCCCACGCCGACGCCGGGGAGGAAGGGCCGCCGGAGGCCGCGAGGAGCTGCAGGCGGGTGTTGAGGCTGAGCGCGGTGTTGATGGCGACGGGCGGGGGCGAGGCGCTCGGGCTGGTGGCCACGGCGCCCCACACGTCGTCCTCGTCGACCTCCATGGCCATGGTGGCTCTGTCTGGCTAGGTGGGCGCGCGCGCGTGTGTCCCGGGCAGGAGGCAGAGGGTGCGTTCGGGGCGGCGGCTTCTTTGCCTCTTTTGGCCGAGACAGGGATGCGAATAAGTAGGTGGTGGCCCAGCACTCAGGGGTTTCTCTGTGTGGGGTCTCGGTCTCGTCGCTCTCCTCTCTTCTTCCCTTGAGAGGGGAAATGCACTTCTACAACCTATATGGCGCAGAATCTAAATCTGGGCCATCCATTCGTTTGTTGGCGAGGGCCCAGCCCACTACCTCGTTGACCAGCATGCAGGGATGAATACGCGTTGCAAATGCCGGAGCGAATCTGACAGATACATGGAGGTGACTCCTGCCACCGTCTTGTCCGTCGCTCGCATGCAGAGGACGACCATGGCCCATGTGCTTGCTGGTCCCTCCGAGCGACGCTGCTGCCAAGTGAACCAGGGAGAGCATGGCTTGACCGATGCGACGGGACGGTATGGTGCTCAACGCCATCGACGCGCAGAGCAACACCGGTCGCGTCTACTGCGTCTCCGCGTGCATGCGATGGAGATGAGGCAGGCGTATACGAGGCAGGCAGGCAAGCAGGCAGGGAATCAATGCGCTGAACTGCCAAGCAGCTTGGCGTGCGAAACGGCATATGCGAAACCTTTTTAGTTTTAATTCGGTAGGATCACCTGAGTGTATCCATGATTGGTATCTATGTTAACACTCTTGATGTCTTCATTGTTAATCGCTGAACTTTCTGGATACCTTCATTTATTATCGTCGGGTATCCATGATTGGTAATCTATATAGCCGATGATAATTCACGGTAGTTTTCCACCAGATACCCATGATCTTGATTCTAGTTATCTCCAACATTTTTCGGATAGTCAACATCGGATACCCATGTCGCTCATTGTTGAACCATTGGATATCTTCATCGGTTGATCGAATAGCCATGATCTCCATTCTAAGAAACTTCCGGATGTCCATGTTCTCACGTCTAGGTATCTTCAATAATTTACGGATAACCGGCAGATATCTACGTTACCACTCGTCGTTGTCCTCATATGATAACCATGACACTGGTTCTATATGTCTTAAATAATTTTCGGTTAGCCATCATCGGGTATCCATGTTACCACTCGTCGCTTTCTTGATACTGGTTTGGATATCTTCGTTGATTTTTCACCGGATACCCATGATCTTCATACTATATGTCTTAAAAAAAGCTTGATGTTGTAAAGGACAAGTGTTTTAAAACTAATCAGTGTTATATAGTTCATTGTTAGTTTAGGCATTATCTGTGTTTTGTTTCTTTACAGCACTCGCATAATGTTCTTAATGGCGTTGCCAAGACAGTTGTCTCGATCATGATAAACTTAATTGTTTTTCTGGTTGTAAAAATTACCATTGTTTCGAATTATTTCTGATGGGAGTCTCTGCAACCACTATGAGCATATATGCATGCAGACACACCTTTTGGATTTGTCTTCCAACCAGTTCACTCTGCCTGGGTTAAATCAAGCTTCAGTTCTTATTAACACTAAACCAGTCAGTTCAATACTCTGCATTTTTTGCTTGTTCAAAATGATTTATATTAAAATCTACAGTGGAACAACAAAGAGCAACTGTGGGATGAACCTGATGAATATCCAACTCGAATCAGTCTACCTTTTCCCCACCACTGCTTCTAGTCCATGGATGCTGGAAAATTCTATTATAGTGTCATGGGTGGTAGCAAGTGGATGACTAGAGGTGTTTTTAATCTTCAAAAGCTGAGGCAAGGTACAAGCGTGGGTAAAGTCAGTACAGCTCCTGGCAGTGTGTGCAGGTCCTAATACGAGTCAAAAGTAATCGAAACACATGCATGCATAGGACGTACAAGGGGTAGTGTAGTCAGAGAGTCAACATGCAGGGGTCATCCCAAGACAGAGGCAACGGTGGTGATACAGGTTGTGCGCACAATGCGCTGTAGAAAATCCGCATTCCTTGAGAGTCCACTTCCCCTCCCAGATCCAGCGCCCGGCTCGCTCCTTCTTCCTCTCCGGCGGCGTTGCCGGCCGGCGTGGAAGAGGATGCGTAGCTTGGGTTGTAGATACTAGGGTTAGGGTTGGTTTTTGCTTTGTCGTGGCGGATGCCCGTTTCTGTTTCTTCTTCTTTCTTCTAGCCTGTGCTCCGGCGACTCGCAGCGACGCCGGAGACGGCCCCCTTCCCCTCTGCAGCTCGGATCCATGGCGGATCTGCTGCAGGGCTGAATATGGTCGAAGCTTTTTCAATAAATTCGTCTGCCGTATCATCTACTCTGCAGATCAAGGGATGATGTGGTGTTTTCTTCCTCTGGCCGGCCGTGGCGGCGAGGAGAGGAGATGGTGCTTCTGCTTTTCCTTGAGATCGGCGGAGTGGATTTCTGGCCCTCGGGTCAGTTGGAGCTGGTCCGTCCTTCCGTTCGAGCGCGGCGTGGGATGGCGATTCCTATGCATCTCTGGCAGGCTTTCATGGTGGAAGCAGAAGCAGGAGCTGCTTGGAGTCAGCTCCTTCATCAAGCGCTGTTGCCTCTTCCTCGAGCATGGATTGAGGTGGCTGCATCTTCCTCCGGCTGGCCGTGGCGGCAAAGGGTGGAAGACGAGCAGTTGTTCTTCTCTTGCTTCGATTGGGAGGCATCTGCTGCATCATCGAGCTCCACACGTGGCGGCCATGTTTGCCGCCGCGATCTACGGCCATGAGGGTGGCCAATCTTCAACCTCCGCATCGGAGGCCTGCTGGATCCGGCGCCGGAGCTCGGCTTCGCCGTGCAGCCAAGTGGTTCGTCCTCGGTTGTGCTGTGATTGCCGGCGTCAGAGATCGTCTGCTGGAAGGGAGAGTCCGAGCGATTCACTGGGCTCCGATCTCGGTGCTTCTTGCACCTGGAGGTCGCCGACGGCGGGTGACGGAGACGCTCAAGGACTTGATTGCATTCCTTTTCTTAGTCCTAGGGTGTTTTTTGTAAGAAATCTGGCCCTTTCCTCGAATTCTATGTCTTCTAGGGCAATAGACGTAAAGGGCCTGATTGTAATTTGTACCTGCCATGTGGTTATATAGAAATGCAGCACCGGGGTCCTCGGGCCCCACCCCTTGTTCAAAAAAAAAAGTAGGTGGTTTGCTTCGTCTTCACAGTGACGAAGAAGAAGCTCAAGCTGGAGGTAGGTCACTCCGGCTGTGGGCTCTGGCCAGTGGCCGCTCGCCGAGTGTGCACTGTCCTGTCGACTGGAGTGAGCGGCACTGGTCAAATGGCACCCGGCCCGGTCCCGGTCCACATGGGCATGCCGCGGCCTCGAGCTCGCACTTGCTTGGTCTGCTGGTCGGACCTCCTACTAGTAGTAGATGGCTAGATCCTAGATTCACCAGATCTTTTTCCGCACAGGTAGAAAAGATTCGGCTCCGGCTAGCATGGTGGTGAGTTTTCAACTCTAGCGTGAGCGTGACAGTGCACACGCCGCCGCGATACCCTCCCCTTTCTTTTCTTTTTCAAACCATTCCACACACTTTATTGATGAGATGAGAAATAAGGTAACATCGTTTATCAAGAAGAATGAGAATAAAAGGAATTCCTAGCTAGCTCATGTGGGGCTGAACTAGTTTCCATTTTACATTCCTCGATGCTCGCCCGATCAAATCCGCTCCACAAGATGCATCGATCTTCATAGATAGTAGTCGAGGGTGACGTCGAAAAAACCGCCATCTAACATTGTCGCCACCACCCGCGTACAATCTAATTGGACGATGAGTTTGTTGCATCCAATTTGATGTGCGATCCACCTCCTCTATGAATGCATAAACCGCTTGAGTCATCGACGTATCCACATCATGGTGCAAAAAATGTTGACGCGGCTATACAATTACCACCATTCATCTCGGATCAACACTCGTGATGCATCTATTGTGGGGTCCACACTAAATGCAATATTTGACCTTCTGAAAATATTTTGGTGGCTTCAACCATACCACCCAAGGGTTTAACATTCGGTTTTATTTTCGCCATTTCATAATTTTTCACCAAAACTGCTACTAACATTCCAAAAATGATCTTATTTTTCTGATTCCATAGACTACAACATCCAGCAATCATGGCCACTTTAAAGAAATGGTTGAAATATCTTTGCAGGCTTACATAATCATGTCAATGAACTGAAGGTCGGGTTTCCATTCTTCACCAATTTTTCCACTTAAAGTTCTTAATGAAGTCACTTGCGAAGAAAATCCGAATTCAGGATTAGCCTCGTCCCATAATACACAATCAGTGGTTTCCACATAGAAGTTCTTTCTGCTCATCCAGTCTCTGTTATTTAATCTATCATTAATCATTAGCAAGAAATGAATTTCTCTTGGGGTAAACATGGATATTTCCAAATCCATTTGAATGGTGAGAGGGCATCTGGTGGATTGGTTACAACTAGGTAGATCAAATCATGGAAAGTGGGAGCTAAAAATTACTGTAGATCAAAACATCTCCCATGCCAATGGATTTACACACTATAATAGAATTACTTTTTGCAAAAGGAATGCCGTTCTGGGAATCGATTCATTACAGGGTTTCCGTGCCATTTATCATGCCATAAAAGAATATTGTTGCCCTGTCCAACTTCACTAGTGGTATGTCTTTTGGTTTAGTCTTTTGGGTGAACAGGTTTAGTGAGTGCAATTCTACATGGTATGAGGGCCAAGTTGTTTTGAGTCATCACTACTAGAAATCCCCAAAAGGTCGACGGTGAAAATACATGGCCGACGGTCCGTCGGGTATATGAATAATAGCCGACGGTGAGAGAAGTATCCGACGGTTCAATCGGACCACTCGGAAATTACTTGTAATATCTGACGGTTTTAGCTATATCCGACGGTTTTCCTGGGATGCACGGCTATTCTAAAGAAATGGCCGACCGTTCTCGCATATAACCGAAGGCCAAGGATAAAACCGTCGGTAAGTCAGAAGATATATCCGATGGTGTTTACATACCGTCGGCTTTTCTCTGTAATAATGGCATGCCACCTTCCTCTTTCGGGGTAGTCTTTTTTCCTTGATTTTAGGGTATAATTTTTTTGGTAGCGCTGAAATGCCTGCAAGTCGACCCAAGTCTGGCCCATATTCTCCTCCTCACGACCTCACCCAGTCACCCCTACTCCTCACGAACAGAACCTGCCCAGTTGCCCACCTCTCCAAAACCTAAATCACAACTCCCCTCTCTACCCTCCCCAAATTGTGCAGCCGCCGCCGCCGCTCTAGCGCGGTTAGCCATTTTCGCGTCGGCTGAATGACGCCGCCCGTACACGTCTCCCTCCTCCTCCCCTCGCATACCCTCACCAGGTCAACCCAAATCAAGCCGCGGAAGGCCATGGAGATGCGTCCCAGGTGCCAGATCAAGGGGCTAAGGCGGTTGGTGCTCCTATGCCGTTCCAGATTCGCCAAGGCCAGCGTTTGACGAAGGTGCGCTGGCGCGTTGCAGTTCCCCAGGTTTGGACAACAGATTTGCCTCAAATTCGATTGCTTGCTATAAAACTTACTACAATATTTCTTTGTGTGTGTGTGTGTGTGTGAATGATATAGAATTATTGTTGATTATTATATGGTGGTCTCTCGAGTTAGGTATGCATGATTTTTCGTGTTTGCTACCTGCAATTTTTACTTTTGCTTGATGCAGAAACGTCGCAGATTTATAATCTGTTCTTTTTGACATATTCAGGGCGAGTATATTACGAAAATGGTCAACCAGTTTGTCCGCAATGATAGATTCGTTCTGGAAGCTATGGCAGAACGGTAAGGTACCATAAATATGTGTTGAAGTTCTTGCTACAAACGTGTTCTTCTTCTTGATATAATATTAAGAAAGTGTATTTTAACAAGTTACTTAGCACTAGAGAGAAAACTGAGACTTAATCTTGCAGGGCGAGGGCACCACATTCACTTAATGGTGATACGAAGGAGCACCGGCGTACAGAACATGTAAGTTCGTGTCAGGGAAACGGCATTTTTTGTTGCTTCAAGCATGTCTTGCAGGCAATCAATCTTTGCGCTTACTGTAATCTATGTACACCTGATTCGTGTAGGATAATCTAACTCTGTGAATTGGTAATACTCTCGGGAATTGGCGACCAAATAATGTTTGAACTTTTATGCGTTAAATCAGCAAGGTGTGCATGAGCTGGTAAGTTTTGCAGCACTAGCCTTGAGGTTATACTGAACATGTTATAATTACCCTTGTAGAATGTTGAAGAAATAGCAGGTCGCTTTCTAGTGTTCCATATAGTCAAGGCTTATCGCATTAATTTGTAGGGCTCCAAATGTTTTGACAGTTCATCCAAAGTGTTGTAGCCCTTTCGGTCCTCGTGAAAAGGTCGACAAAAAGTTGATTTACAAACCTGTTCTATAGTTGAAACCAACTGAAAGTGATTGTAAAGTCAGTACTTAGTTCTAGATGTGTCAACTTTACCTTGATTATAAATACAGCCTGTAAGGTGTGTCGTGCTGGTTGGAGCGCTCAATCTGGTTATTATTATTATTATTGTTTTTTTGTTCGTACTTCCCGTGGGATGTAACCTTGACGATAATTAGGTCCCGTATAATATATTAAGAATGGAGTTTCACTATTTTTCTTGTTGCTTATTACACTAACTTCACCTGCTGGCTCATGTACCATTGATGGAAATATAATCTCTGAAACTATTGTTTTTCCCTTCCTAGGAAATCTTCATATCTCATCTTGCAATGACAAAATTGAGGAAGATGGTGCCATCAGTGATATGGATGATGCTGCTATCCCTGGGGAGGAGTACATAGCAAGTACTTCAGAGTTTTATAGTTTGGAAGCGTCATAAGCTAGTGAAGTAAAGTAGTTTTGTGGATTTCTTGTGTGAAAATGTTCAGCGGTTTAATTTCTATTGTGTACTCTTTTGAATGATGAAATATATATACTTATGGTGTAGAACATGTTATATATAATGGCATTTTGTCATAAATCTTGAGTTCTATCTATTTGTTTAATGAAAAAAATACGCAGTTCAAAGGGGAATAGAGTATTAAACCAGGTGGTAGTTACCGATCATATTCTGGACAGTCACAAATAGCGTATGTGGTGGACACAAACTTCTTGGTTAACAAAGGACCGACAGTCAAATGAACCTTTCGGGTAAATTATAACTGATGGTTTTCATAGCCCCTCGGCTATGATTACTCCGACGGTCAACTGTAGGAAAATCCTGTAGGCGACGGCCATGGAAATTGCAAAGGATAAGCACAGGCCCGACAGTGCACCGTCGGCCTTATGCCGTCGGCAAGCCTACTGGCCGACGGTACCGTCGGAAAATAAAGTAATGGCCGACCGAGCTACCCCGACGGTAGATATCCGACGGTAACCCGTCGGTTATATGTTTATCCGACGGTGAACGCAAATGACCGACGGTAATTTGACTCTCGGCTATATTGGGATATCTAGTAGTGCATATGCCCTACTAAGCAAGGATAAAAAGTTGCAGTCATGAGAGAAGTAGTGAAGTATAAGTGCATTGACCTCTCCCCATCATCCTAGCCTACTCGGTGAATAGCTTGGTGGACGCAATTCCATATCGTCATGATGTGGGACATCTATCTAGCGGCCCCACAAGCCAGCAAACCCTAGTACATATGACATGCATCTGAGGATCAAAACCCCTATTAGTCTTGGTTAGGATTTGCAGAAAGGAATTTTTAAGGATTTTAGAGGAATAACAATGGACAACCAACTGAGGTCTTGGAGTATAGTAGGATGACAAGTTGGCAATCAGACGAGATTATTGGACTAAGGGCCTCTTTGGTTTAAAGGATTTTCAAAGGAATTGTATAGGATTCTATCCCATAGGAATTTTTCCTATAGAGTGCATTTGGTTCATATTATTGAATCCTTCAAAATTCCTATGGATTGGTTTCGTACACTAAAATCCCATAGGAATTCTAGCTGGAGGTTGGACCTCTTGGAAAAATTTCTATGAGTCTATGACAAGTATGACTTGTACTCAAGTCCATATAAAATTCCTGCGCTTTTCCTGTGGTGCAACCAAACAACTAGTGTGACTGGTTCCCACGTTTTTAGATCATGTAAGATTCCACGTGTCATGACATTCTATTCGTACATGTTTCCTATTCCCGTGGTTTTCAATTCCTGTGAACCAAAGAGGCCCTAAGTTGATTGATGACACGTGGACTCACTTTGGAAACCAATAGTCCTGGCCTCTTTAATTTCATTGAATAAACTATTTATTTCAGTCCATGAACTTTTTATTGTAATAAACCGTTGTTATTTGTTATTGCGAACTACTATTTCATAAATTTGTGGACTATTTGATGAAAAACATAGCCAAAATCCGGACGAGTGTGCAAACATGCACCAGGCCGTTGGGGGCACCTCCACCCCAAACGGACAAAGGCCCAAAATGAGTCCGCGGTCCGTCCCCAAACGGACCAAACCGGACCAATTTCGGTGTCCGTTTGCTCCGGCCCGTTGGAGGTGCCCTAACTACGATTGCCTTAATGCGTCTTATGCTGGGACCACAAGGGCATCGTTGCATGTGTCGCTGTGGATCGTACAAACGTCGGACACAAAGTGTCGTACATATAGCATCGCTCGTTTGATAAGAAACTGTCCTCGAAGGCTGGGGAAGGTAATGGGCCGTGGGGCCAGAGGGAGAGAATTGGGTCCTACACAGAGTCACGTCCCATATATAGAATTAATGTAGGACTTGTAGTAGTACCTGCTGGGTCCCTAGGGTAGTGTAATCTTTTGTAATTACTTGCATTTTTAGGAGTGTTGTCGTACTAGGTGGATTAAGAGAGCAGGTCAACCATCTACTTGGACCGGATTATTTTCCCTGTCTGTCACCGCAGCAGCCACTGGATGGATCTGTGGTCACTAGCATGCCCTGCAAAGCAAACAGTTTAGAGTAAAATCCATCAAGTGTCATCATCGTTACGCTGCCACACAGGCAGGTACCGCTAGTCACGGTCACTATGTACGACGAATAGAGTCCCGTCCTCGGTCGCTGTAGAGCATCGTACTTGCCAACATGGCAAGTGATGGAGTCCAGTTGGAACAAATACCCCCAAACCTTTTTTTTATTCCTAAATCCCCCACATAAACAAAAAAATGCCTGGCCCACCGGCGATGTCCTTGCCACTTTCCCACATTCTCCTCCCAGCGTGCCACCACGCTTTGACGTCCTCCACAGCCAGGCTACGTCGACAGATAGTACGATGCTCTACCGCGACCGTAGATGGGCCTCTATTTGTATTCAGTGACCGTAACTAGCATATTGCTAAGTACCCTCGTGGACCAAGGTGGATAAGGACGACAAATTCGATGACCACTCACTAATGGATTTTACTCAACAGTTAACCAAGCAAACAGTTGATCCATCTCCCTAGAGGCCTAAAACGGCATGCGAAAGAAACACATCGCATCGGTGGCATGCACGGCTTTGGGTTGAAAAAAGGAGAGGAGGGCCGAGCCGCCGAGAGCGACACCACGGCGGACTTGCACGCAGTTCGTCACGTCGCTTTCCCGACGCCGACGGCCGAACAAAGCGCTCCGGGACAGATCATCACAAAACGCACCAAAAGATCCAAGAGCCACGGTCCATAGTACATCCAAGTTCCAAGTTCCAACGGAGGAGAAGGACAGTGAGAGGTCGGCAGCTCCTCAAGCTTGTCCCAAAATGTCCTAGTTCCAGGAGGCGGTAGTTGCCAGATTTGTGCAGGCAAGATCGTCTTTCTGCCTAATCCCACGCGACAACCAAGCTAGAGACATGGACATCATGTTTTTTTTTTTTTTTTTGATAAAGGGAACTTATCAAAATATACCAGGAGGACGGACTACACAGATTAAAGCTGCCGCTATACAGATTAAGCTGCATGTTACTTCCACCCCATCCCTAATCCTCTCCACTGGCCAAAATATTACTAGGATCGATCGATAGCACCTAAGCAAAGCAAAGCAAAAAGTAAGAGAACATGATGTCCCCGGTTGAATTTACATGATGAGCAAGCTAGTAGCTGCTGCTAATTAAGTGCTACTCCTTTTTTTGAAAAGGAGACAAAAGATTTGCCTTTTATATTGATATAGAATGAGCAAACACGAACACGGCCGAGGCCAAAAGTAAAAAACAGTAAACTAAACGATCGGTCGGTGTCCCACAAGGATCACCCAATACCGTCCACTCTCTCAGAAAGGAAGATTGTCATAGCACTAAGAACTAGTCAGCTCCGCAAGCAGCTTTGCGCCGGCGAGGATCCAGTCTTTAGCCTCGTCCTTGATCTTCTGGAAGAGAGCCATGGGAGAGGTGACTTTATTAAGTGCTACTCCAACACTAGCTATGTGAGGTGAGTAGTACTAGTAGTAGTGGTGGTGGTAGTGATAGTTGGAGCTCTTGGTCTTTGACGTACTGTTGATGAGGATCGATCAGAATGGCGCCGACAGCACCCTCTGCAGGGTCTTCCTCGCCGGCACCGCCACCTCCACCGTCGCCTTCAGCTGCCGCCGCCAAGTCGACAGATGAGGAGTTAGTGACTGATTGAATTCTTGCCTAGAGAAATGGTTGCGAGGCAAGAAGAAGAAAAAAAGAGGATCTTGTATGGATGGATTCAGGTGGCTTGCGCCCGTACCTGCTCGTACTTTTGGCGGAGCTGCTCGTTGGCCTCCCGCAGCTCCATGACCTCCGTCTCGATCTGGGTGACGTGGGCCTGCTTGCGCGAGCGGGACCGGGACGCCGACTCCCGGTTCTTGATCATGCGCTTCTTGCGCCCCTCCACGGGCCCGCCGCTGGTCCCGGCCGCGGCGGGGCTGGAGCTGGAGCTGGGGCCGAGGCACATCTCGCGCTCCAGCGGCGCGGGGCGGGGGAAGGAGGAGGCGGAGAAGAAGGAGGGCGACGCGGGCACATTGCGGTAGAAGCCGCCGCCGCCAGGGTGGAACGGGGACCCCACGCCGACGCCGGGGAGGAAGGGGCCGCCGGAGGCCGCGAGGAGCTGCAGGCGGGTGTTGAGGCTGAGCGCGGTGTTGATGGCGACGGGCGGGGGCGAGGCGCTCGGGCTGGTGGCCACGGCGCTCGGGCTGGTGAACCAGGGAGAGCATGGCTTGACCGATGCGACGGGACGGTATGGTGCTCAACGCCATCGACGCGCAGAGCAACACCGGTCGCGTCTACTGCGTCTCCGCGTGCATGCGATGGAGATGAGGCAGGCGTATACGAGGCAGGCAGGCAAGCAGGCAGGGAATCAATGCGCTGAACTGCCAAGCAGCTTGGCGTGCGAAACGGCATATGCGAAACCTTTTTAGTTTTAATTCGGTAGGATCACCTGAGTGTATCCATGATTGGTATCTATGTTAACACTCTTGATGTCTTCATTGTTAATCGCTGAACTTTCTGGATACCTTCATTTATTATCGTCGGGTATCCATGATTGGTAATCTATATAGCCGATGATAATTCACGGTAGTTTTCCACCAGATACCCATGATCTTGATTCTAGTTATCTCCAACATTTTTCGGATAGTCAACATCGGATACCCATGTCGCTCATTGTTGAACCATTGGATATCTTCATCGGTTGATCGAATAGCCATGATCTCCATTCTAAGAAACTTCCGGATGTCCATGTTCTCACGTCTAGGTATCTTCAATAATTTACGGATAACCGGCAGATATCTACGTTACCACTCGTCGTTGTCCTCATATGATAAACATGACACTGGTTCTATATGTCTTAAATAATTTTCGGTTAGCCATCATCGGGTATCCATGTTACCACTCGTCGCTTTCTTGATACTGGTTTGGATATCTTCGTTGATTTTTCACCGGATACCCATGATCTTCATACTATATGTCTTAAAAAAAGCTTGATGTTGTAAAGGACAAGTGTTTTAAAACTAATCAGTGTTATATAGTTCATTGTTAGTTTAGGCATTATCTGTGTTTTGTTTCTTTACAGCACTCGCATAATGTTCTTAATGGCGTTGCCAAGACAGTTGTCTCGATCATGATAAACTTAATTGTTTTTCTGGTTGTAAAAATTACCATTGTTTCGAATTATTTCTGATGGGAGTCTCTGCAACCACTATGAGCATATATGCATGCAGACACACCTTTTGGATTTGTCTTCCAACCAGTTCACTCTGCCTGGGTTAAATCAAGCTTCAGTTCTTATTAACACTAAACCAGTCAGTTCAATACTCTGCATTTTTTGCTTGTTCAAAATGATTTATATTAAAATCTACAGTGGAACAACAAAGAGCAACTGTGGGATGAACCTGATGAATATCCAACTCGAATCAGTCTACCTTTTCCCCGCCACTGCTTCTAGTCCATGGATGCTGGAAAATTCTATTATAGTGTCATGGGTGGTAGCAAGTGGATGACTAGAGGTGTTTTTAATCTTCAAAAGCTGAGGCAAGGTACAAGCGTGGGGACAGTCAGTACAGCTCCTGGCAGTGTGTGCAGGTCCTAATACGAGTCAAAAGTAATCGAAACACATGCATGCATAGGACGTACAAGGGGTAGTGTAGTCAGAGAGTCAACATGCAGGGGTCATCCCAAGACAGAGGCAACGGTGGTGATACAGGTTGTGCGCACAATGCGCTGTAGAAAATCCGCATTCCCTTGAGAGTCGACTTCCCCTCCCAGATCCAGCGCCCGGCTCGCTCCTTCCTCTCCGGCGGCGTTGCCGGCCGGCGTGGAAGAGGATGCGTAGCTTGGGTTGTAGATACTAGGGTTAGGGTTGGTTTTTGCTTTGTCGTGGCGGATGCCCGTTTCTGTTTCTTCTTCTTTCTTCTAGCCTGTGCTCCGGCGACTCGCAGCGACGCCGGAGACGGCCCCCTTCCCCTCTGCAGCTCGGATCCATGGCGGATCTGCTGCAGGGCTGAATATGGTCGAAGCTTTTTCAATAAATTCGTCTGCCGTATCATCTACTCTGCAGATCAAGGGATGATGTGGTGTTTTCTTCCTCTGGCCGGCCGTGGCGGCGAGGAGAGGAGATGGTGCTTCTGCTTTTCCTTGAGATCGGCGGAGTGGATTTCTGGCCCTCGGGTCAGTTGGAGCTGGTCCGTCCTTCCGTTCGAGCGCGGCGTGGGATGGCGATTCCTATGCATCTCTGGCAGGCTTTCATGGTGGAAGCAGAAGCAGGAGCTGCTTGGAGTCAGCTCCTTCATCAAGCGCTGTTGCCTCTTCCTCGAGCATGGATTGAGGTGGCTGCATCTTCCTCCGGCTGGCCGTGGCGGCAAAGGGTGGAAGACGAGCAGTTGTTCTTCTCTTGCTTCGATTGGGAGGCATCTGCTGCATCATCGAGCTCCACACGTGGCGGCCATGTTTGCCGCCGCGATCTACGGCCATGAGGGTGGCCAATCTTCAACCTCCGCATCGGAGGCCTGCTGGATCCGGCGCCGGAGCTCGGCTTCGCCGTGCAGCCAAGTGGTTCGTCCTCGGTTGTGCTGTGATTGCCGGCGTCAGAGATCGTCTGCTGGAAGGGAGAGTCCGAGCGATTCACTGGGCTCCGATCTCGGTGCTTCTTGCACCTGGAGGTCGCCGACGGCGGGTGACGGAGACGCTCAAGGACTTGATTGCATTCCTTTTCTTAGTCCTAGGGTGTTTTTTGTAAGAAATCTGGCCCTTTCCTCGAATTCTAGGTCTTCTAGGGCAATAGACGTAAAGGGCCTGATTGTAATTTGTACCTGCCATGTGGTTATATAGAAATGCAGCACCGGGGTTCTCGGGCCCCACCCCTTGTTCAAAAAAAAAAGTAGGTGGTTTGCTTCGTCTTCACAGTGACGAAGAAGAAGCTCAAGCTGGAGGTAGGTCACTCCGGCTGTGGGCTCTGGCCAGTGGCCGCTCGCCGAGTGTGCACTGTCCTGTCGACTGGAGTGAGCGGCACTGGTCAAATGGCACCCGGCCCGGTCCCGGTCCACATGGGCATGCCGCGGCCTCGAGCTCGCACTTGCTTGGTCTACTGGTCGGACCTCCTACTAGTAGTAGATGGCTACATCCTAGATTCACCAGATCTTTTTCCGCACAGGTAGAAAAGATTCGGCTCCGGCTAGCATGGTGGTGAGTTTTCAACTCTAGCGTGAGCGTGACAGTGCACACGCCGCCGCGATACCCTCCCCTTTCTTTTCTTTTTCAAACCATTCCACACACTTTATTAATGAGATGAGAAATAAGGTAACATCGTTTATCAAGAAGAATGAGAATAAAAGGAATTCCTAGCTAGCTCATGTGGGGCTGAACTAGTTTCCATTTTACATTCCTCGATGCTCGCCCGATCAAATCCGCTCCACAAGATGCATCGATCTTCATAGATAGTAGTCGAGGGTGACGTCGAAAAAACCGCCATCTAACATTGTCGCCACCACCCGCGTACAATCTAATTGGACGATGAGTTTGTTGCATCCAATTTGATGTGCGATCCACCTCCTCTATGAATGCATAAACCGCTTGAGTCATCGACGTATCCACATCATGGTGCAAAAAATGTTGACGCGGCTATACAATTACCACCATTCATCTCGGATCAACACTCGTGATGCATCTATTGTGGGGTCCACACTAAATGCAATATTTGACCTTCTGAAAATATTTCGGTGGCTTCAACCATACCACCCAAGGGTTTAACATTCGGTTTTATTTTCGCCATTTCATAATTTTTCACCAAAACTGCTACTAACATTCCAAAAATGATCTTATTTTTCTGATTCCATAGACTACAACATCCAGCAATCATGGCCACTTTAAAGAAATGGTTGAAATATCTTTGCAGGCTTACATAATCATGTCAATGAACTGAAGGTCGGGTTTCCATTCTTCACCAATTTTTCCACTTAAAGTTCTTAATGAAGTCACTTGCGAAGAAAATCCGAATTCAGGATTAGCCTCGTCCCATAATACACAATCAGTGGTTTCCACATAGAAGTTCTTTCTGCTCATCCAGTCTCTGTTATTTAATCTATCATTAATCATTAGCAAGAAATGAATTTCTCTTGGGGTAAACATGGATATTTCCAAATCCATTTGAATGGTGAGAGGGCATCTGGTGGATTGGTTACAACTAGGTAGATCAAATCATGGAAAGTGGGAGCTAAAAATTACTGTAGATCAAAACATCTCCCATGCCAATGGATTTACACACTATAATAGAATTACTTTTTGCAAAAGGAATGCCGTTCTGGGAATCGATTCATTACAGGGTTTCCGTGCCATTTATCATGCCATAAAAGAATATTGTTGCCCTGTCCAACTTCACTAGTGGTATGTCTTTTGGTTTAGTCTTTTGGGTGAACAGGTTTAGTGAGTGCAATTCTACATGGTATGAGGGCCAAGTTGTTTTGAGTCATATGCCCTACTAAGCAAGGATAAAAAGTTGCAGTCATGAGAGAAGTAGTGAAGTATAAGTGCATTGACCTCTCTCCATCATCCTAGCCTACTCGGTGAATAGCTTGGTGGACGCAATTCCATATCGTCATGATGTGGGACATCTATCTAGCGGCCCCACAAGCCAGCAAACCCTAGTACATATGACATGCATCTGAGGATCAAAACCCCTATTAGTCTTGGTTAGGATTTGCAGAAAGGAATTTTTAAGGATTTTAGAGGAATAACAATGGACAACCAACTGAGGTCTTGGAGTATAGTAGGATGACAAGTTGGCAATCAGACGAGATTATTGGACTAAGGGCCTCTTTGGTTTAAAGGATTTTCAAAGGAATTGTATAGGATTCTATCCCATAGGAATTTTTCCTATAGAGTGCATTTGGTTCATATTATTGAATCCTTCAAAATTCCTATGGATTGGTTTCGTACACTAAAATCCCATAGGAATTCTAGCTGGAGGTTGGACCTCTTGGAAAAATTTCTATGAGTCTATGACAAGTATGACTTGTACTCAAGTCCATATAAAATTCCTGCGCTTTTCCTGTGGTGCAACCAAACAACTAGTGTGACTGGTTCCCACGTTTTTAGATCATGTAAGATTCCACGTGTCATGACATTCTATTCGTACATGTTTCCTATTCCCGTGGTTTTCAATTCCTGTGAACCAAAGAGGCCCTAAGTTGATTGATGAGCCGTCGCCACCATTGTGGGGATATGGGGACAATTATTGTGCTACAAAGCACTAATGGATTGAACTGATTCACAATCGATTCACCGAGAAAGACGAGAGGGAAAGAGGAAACAACATGGAGCATGAGATGGTAATGGTCGCTACAGAAGGTTGTGATGGAATGTTGATCACAAGCAAAGACACAATAGGTCAACGACTCGGTAAGAGCTCCGTGGCAATCATTCCGCAAGGTGGGGAGCACGCTAGATCAATAAACAAGATCCAACATTGTTCCCAGTTCCATAATAAACACGACTAGGATCCTCATCTACACATAACTCACACACCCTTGTTGCCGCGCGTGACATTTTCCAAAATGATAAAGGATTTAGTAATTATTTATTTCCTTCGTTTCTTGGAGGATCTCAAACATTTGTTCCAACCTTATTTCTTACTTCATTTGACAAGTCCAATGGAATGTATCTCTTTATCTCCACTTTTCTCTCTGATCAAGAAGCAACTTCTTGTAAACTTGTAGAGTATCCAAATAACTATTAAAAAATTAAAGAATCACATTTATGAGTTTTAAAAAATCTGAAAACAAATCTACATGTTGCCAATGAATGTATCCTACAAACATGTAAATATCGATGTGAAATAATTTATATTCTGAGCTACATAAAAATGACAAATGTGTGGATCTAAATGTACACACTTTCAAATCTCCAAAAATGTACAAGAACATGAGAGAACATAGTGGTGGATGCGCCCAACAATGCCGGGATAAACCCAAGATAAGCCCCATACAACATGCACAACAGTCAACAAGACACATATAGTACAATGGCAGACAAAACTATACAGACAAAAGATAAAAGGATTTGTACTTTCTGGAATTTATTTCCTATTATTTGGTATGTTTGTCCCCCTTAATGCCTTGGATGTGCTTTCACGTGCACCCATCGTGTCCGACCTAGACAAACAAAATCGTCCGACTCTGAAACTGTGACCCTCTCTGTGCATACATGATCCACATACCACGAGATATCTCTCACGCCGGTGATCAGATAGACAATCCCTTCTGATTGGTTCCCGGTAATGACAAGCAGCTCCGTCTCGTACCGTCATCTGAATCTTTATTGGACCTGAAGAATACTTGTTCAGTTAGTACACCTTAATCTATAATGCAGAGTGTATTTCAGTATGTAAAAGCTCGATGAGTTAGGGTAATTTGTGTTGTGTGGCGGAATCGGAACCAACATAGTTTGAGGGTGGGGGACATCGGTGAAGTAACCATGCTGCCCAATCATTGCGTCTTCTGATATTATTTCCCTGTTGGCACACCAGAGTGATAAATCATGCCGAGCATAAAACGTGTCAGATGTGCCACATAACAATCTCAACGGTCACTTGAATGGACAGATCAAATGTAAAGACAGTGCTGCAGGTGTGTAAAGCGAACCTGAACTTCCACCAGCTCAGAGCCTTGGAGAGAATCTAGTATATAGTTGGTATCTACTCCCAACATTAAGAACCTGGTCACCTGAGAAAACACACCCATTTACATATACATTAATCTAAATCGCTGATATCGAAGTAAATTAAGGTCACCATATAAGACTTCAATAGCAGTTAGAAATAGAGGTAATCCAAACGAATCAAATACAATATAAAGATTTAAGAATACTAAATTAAGTCAAGAGCACGATGAAAAAAAGATACTCTGGGATACAGCCATTCTATCATGGATTACCCCTCCACAGCTAAGAACTTTCTCCAAAGCACAAGCGCTAGTTCCTTATTCAACACTGCTGTTTCGCTTAAAATCTCAAAAATAATTTCGGGGAGGTAAATTCTTAAACCCTAGAGGTCATTGTTGAAGCACGAAGTGATAACTGAACTTTGTGTTAATAGGAACGTGCTGCATGCATAGCATGGATATGATAACAGCTAACAACTAGGTCTAGCCTAACAGTATTTGATCTAGTCTAACACTGACTTATTGTACTATTTTCATATGCAAATGCAGATGCAAAAATGCTTTTCAAACCTAGCAAATTTTCATATAAAAAAGAAGACAACACCAAATAGAAGGTTATAACGCATACAAAGTTGTATGCAGGAAACACTAAGAAGCCACACATTAGTATCTACAAGTTTTCACAAGTTCTCTTGGCAGGATTATCATATTATTAAAGCAAGCAAAGAAAAAAACTGAGCTCAAGGTAATGTAGCAAACCGAAAAGTAAAAACTAACAAGTTAGAATACTTGTCCATATATTTCCCAAAATTTGAAATGTTACAACACATGAAATTCCTATTATGCACCTAAGATTAAGAAATGTAGTATAGACGTACAAGTATCTTCTATTCCCCTGCCCTATAAAACACTAGCGACCCTCATTATCACGTTTACGGTGAACATTGAGAACCTTATGTAGTCGCTATGCCTACAATTGTGTAGAAATGTGAAAAATAAACCCCCTCAACACCAAAAAAATACATGTCAATTGGTAAGTATAGCTACAATCTATGCATTTACGAAATAGAGTTATGTTCCTACAATATAGTACACCAATAAAAATTCCGTTCTGATCATGAAACATAAGTTATCCATATGAAAATACAGCCAGCAGAGGTACCACAATACTAATCAGTGTGTCAGGAGGGGGAACTAGAGCCACATGAGCTCTACATTCTTGTTTGACATAAAAAAGTAAATCAACTGAAAAACTTAAAAAAAAACTAACCTTCGGGAAGCTAGCGATCAAATCAATAGGTACCCATCCTTGATCATCCATACGTCCTCTCAAGTGTGTGTCATGGCAAAGATTATTAGTGCTAGCAAGAAAAGTGGTGAAAAAGAATTAGCAGACAAATCAGCAATAACACATCAAGAATTATCAAGAAGATCCACTACCTAAAATAGTGCTCAATCTGATGCTGAATATTTTGTTGCAGACTTGGTTGATCTTGCTGAGCCCCTAAAGGCTGCATTGGCTGCTGGATAAGATGCATGTTCTGGAACTGCTGTTCAAGTGGTGTGACATAGAAAGGATAGTTTTGTACATCGCCTGCACATCACCACACTAATCACATTACAACAAAGAGAAAAGAATTTTATTCCAAAGAATGACAGGACGATCTGACTAACCAGGGTATGCAAAGGGTGGGACATATGGCACATAAGGCTGTGGCATCATGAAATGGGCAGCAGGTGGTGGTGGCGGCGGTCGTTGAAATGGCCCAGGCTGATAGAAGCTCGGCTGCTGCTGCTGCTGTGGCAAAGCTCGGGAATAATTCCTTGGGGAGAAATTGCCCCTTCTATCATGGTCACGGCGATTCCGACCACCACGACCCCCAAAGCCATTGCTACAACCACTACCACTTCGGCCATTATTGTTCCAGTGGCTGCCGCGGCCACCGCCATTATTTCTGTTGCCCTCATCACCACTGCCATTGTTGTAGCCACCACCACCACCACCACAACCATTACCGTTCCAGTTATTACTGCCGAACACCCTTCTACTGCTGTCAATACCACTGCCACCAATGCCGCCGCTATGGACACTGGAGTTCATGTTGCTGCCACCACCTAGGCCCCCATCGTTCCAGTTACCATCACCACCACTACTGCTGTTCCCATCACTGCTATTGTTACCAGTGCTACGGCTACGAGTGCTCCCATTGCCACCGCCGCCTCCTCCACCGTTACCACCATGGTCGGCCCCTCCACTGTTACCACCATGGCCGCCACCTCCATTGTTGCCACCATGGCCGCCCCCTCCATTGTTACCACCATGGCCACCCCCTCCATTGTTGCCACCGTGGCCGCCGCCATGCCGAACTAAATCTGGCTGGCTTGGGCCACCGTTCTGTGGCGATGGGGCCGCGGTGGTGGCAGTAGGAGGAGGAGGAGGAGAAGTAGATGCAGGGCTTGGGGCAGTGGAGATCGGATTAGAAACCGGTTGCGATGGCACGGACGGCACCACCAAATCCTCCTGATTGCAACATCAGATTCATCAGACACACAGAAACAATCAGGCAGTGCTAGAAACCCTAAACACGCGTAATCATGTCTAGATGCATCAGCACAGTAGCAGTATAGAGTTGATCGCGAGATTCAGTTATTACCGGCGCGGAGGGGGTGGAGCCATCGGAGAGGGAGTCGGAGGAGGCCGACTTGGGCCACGCGCGCGCCGCCGCCGCAGACTCGGTCAGCGCCGGCCATGACTCGTCGCCGCCCATGATGCCGCCGCCGACGGGGGCCGCCGGCGGCGGCGGCACGTTCCACGCCGGCTTCCTCGCCGCCGCATTGCCGGGATCGGCGCCGTCCGCCTGAAGGGCCGGATCGCGGGGATTCTCCGGCTGCTGGGGCGGCGCGCCGATCGCCGCCGTCGGCGCCGGCGCGGGGTCGAAGCTGGCAGCCGCCGGGTGCCCTCCAGCGGCCGGCGACATGTCGGCGCGAGGGGAGGCGGCGGCGCGGGGGCTTGCGTTCCGGAGGAGGGAGGAGGGTTTTGGATTGCGATTTACTAATGGAATCGAGAACGGAGGAGACGAGGAGGGAGGAGAGAAGAGGAGCGGCGGCGGTGGAGGCTCCAACCAATGGTTGCCAAACCCTCCCTAAACGTCCGGGCGGACAGCCCGGACACGGTTTGGGTTGAAATCTGCCACCCAACAGCGGCCCCCAAAGCCTCTACAAACGTCCGGGCGGTCCGGCTCCCCCCAAAGCCAGCCCATATGTAGGGCGGGGCCGCCCGGACGCGTTCGCCACGTCGGATCTGTCAAGGCGGCTCCACCAAATTTGAACCCAAATTTCGGCGCCGGCCACTTTCACTTATTCCCTTCTCGACCTCCAATTCCCGCCGGTAATTTTCATTCCTCCCGCCGCGTCCACCTGCAAATCCAGATGGAGGCGGAAGGAGCCATTGATTCGGTCGAGCATGGCGCATCCTCCCAGTCCGTCGAGCAAGCGGCGGACTCGGCGCTGAAGCCGGAGACCGTTGCGCGGCGGACGCGGCGCCGCAAGCAGCGCCTACGCGAGCTCGCGGGCAAGGAGAAGAAGGAGCAAGCGGCGCTGGCGGCGCTGGAGGAGGCGGATAGGATTGCCAACGCGGAGACGCAGGACTACGAGCCGGCGCTGACCACGCCCGTGCCCGTGGTCCGGCGCCCGACGCAGGCGCCGGTTTCGGCTGTGGGCATGGCGGCAAGAAGGTCGACATCCTCAACGACGAACCGGGAGGAGACGTGCCTCATCGCGGATGAGTACCCGTCGCAGGTTCCGCTGACGCAGGACGAGGAGGCGGTGGGGTAGTCTCCGCCGCTCCAGCGGACGCGAGCTTCTTCCGGCGTCACCGCCACCGACCTCGCCCACAACCTGTTCGACGGAAGTTAAATTGACTTTGCGGTATGAATCTCTATCCGAATTACATAGTTCCTAGTCAATTTTAGGTCCGTAGTGTAATTCTTAGCATGCTTAGGATGATAAGCATGAATGTATGATGGAATTGATCCGAAATGGGGTCGATCCGCCATCACAGGATCCGTCGGCACCCACACTTCCTCCCTTTTACACAATGGGTGAGGACGAGCCGGCGGATGTTGCGACGGCGGAGGTTGCGGCAAGGAACAAGGCGAAGGCCAAGAAGGTGTACACGCAAGAGGCACTTCGTACACTTCTTTTGAAGATGTTTTGCTTTGCCGAGCTTGGTTAGCCACAAGCATGGATGCTATATGTCGAACCGGGCAAAAGGGCACAAGGTTGTGGGAGAAGATACATGCCCACTTCCATCATCAAAAGGAATACATGCAACCCCACCCAATTGTGTCCGATCGCAATGCCGGCTCTCTCCAACATAGGTGGGCTTCGATACAAGAAAGTGTCAACAAATATTGCGGTTTTCATGCACAAGTGTTGAACCGGAATCAAAGTGGTATCAACGTGACTTCCCATGTAAGCTATTGCTTCTACTTGGTTCATTGTCATCTCTTCATTTCATCACATTTCATTGATGTCATTGCTCTACTTTTGTGCTTGCTAGGCTAGTTTGGCCGCCACTTTGTACCATCAAACGGAGAAGAAACCCTTCACTCTCGCACATTGTTTGCTAGAGTTGACCGGGAAGCCCAAGTGAGTCTCCCAATATGATGATCACAAGAATCCGGCCAAGAAATGGAAGACCAATGATGGATCATGTTCTTCCATCCTAATTGGACTTGATGAAGAAGATGGGCCGTCCGAAAGCGGAAGTGGCAGGAAGAGGATGATGATGGGGAGGAGGTGGGAGAAGGATCGAGCGGCTCGAGACGGCGCCGCCACGAAGATGTCCACCACATGGAAGGACATCTTTTCAAAGAAGGATGAATCCATGCACAAGTTGGAGAAAGAAAGAGAGGACAAGAAGGCCGAGAGGTATGACGCCTTCTTGGCTTTGCAAATGGAAAAAAATGGAGTTTGATCGCCTCCGACTCAAGGAGAGGATGGACATTGAGAGGGCGAGGTTGGAATTGGTGAAGGAGGAGGCTTGGATGAAGGTCCAATTGGAGCAAAAGAAGATGACAGATGCCTATGCGATGGAGCAAGAGAAAGTCAATGTTGCAAGAATTACCGAGGAACAAAGGATCATGTTCCAAGACGCTTCTCTCTTGGATGAGCCTAGCGCAAAGTGGATCCTCATGATGAAGAAGAGGATCTCCGACCGTGACCTCGGACTAGATGCCTCCAGTGGAACAGCCCCTTGAAGAAGAAGAGATCACTCCGCCCCTTGTATCGGACCACTATGTTTTGTAATGCGGATCCGGTATGTATCGGATCGACGTTGCATGGCTTGCATGAGTTTGGGGACAACATTTTAGGGATGTGGTTGTAGGAGCCCAACTATGGGGGCTGTCCGGTCACTGTCCGCGGACGCGTCCGCGGACACTTTGGGGGCCGAATTTGAGGGCTCCGCTTGGAGATGCTCTTAGGTGGGCAAATTGGAGCAACCCGCGGGGTATTTCCGGGAAAGTGCCCCTCCGGACAGGACATAACGATTTTGTTGTGTCCCGATTACTCGCTGGTAACCGCTCTTGCACCGCTAAGCAAACCTCTCATGCGTATCCATCTCAAAACAATTTCTTAGAAAAATCATTTTCTTTTGTTCAGATGTGATAATTTTGATTTATGTCAGAAAAATGTGATAATATTGATTGATTTCAGGGTGACATGGTTTTATTTCAAAGGAAATTATGCTACACACCCACAAAATGAATATCGATCAAACTTGTCCACTGATATGGCACGCGGGTTCGTTCATGTTCCAAATCACCACATGCTGAGACATGTGACGGTTAGTATTTGGGGTGAGTATCTGAAAGGATCGTATGACACCTAGAGGGGGGGGTGAATAGGTGCTATTTCAATTTTAGTACTTTTTAAATTTAGGCTTGACACAAAAGGTAAATTCTCTAGATATGCAACTATGGTGAATTTACCTATATGACAAGCTAGCAACTAAGCACGGTACAATAAGTAAAGACGGTAAACAAGGATAGAAGTAACCGAAGTGAAAGCACGCGGAGACACGGATGTAATCCCGAGTTCCTCCTTTTTAGGGGAGTACGTCTCGTTGGAGAGGTGTGAGCTACCACGAAGGTCAAAACTCAACCGCCACAAAGGCGGACGCACCTTCTTCTCCGATGAACCGCACCACAAAGGTTTGGTTCACCTTCCACTATCGGAATCCTTCAAGGCGGAATCCGGAGCCCTTACAACAACGATCCGGGGCACAACCCACAAGAGGATTGGGGGCTCCCGAACAGCTACAAATCTGTCACAAAGACAACAAGTGAGTACAACAAGAAGCTAGGTTTTCCTAATGGAAATCCTAGCCAAGGGGCCCTCAAGTAAATGAGGGGGAAATGAAGAACGGCTTGGTGAAGATGTAGATCCGGGCTTCTCCTTCAATCCTCCAAGTATCAACGAGTTTGGGTGGAGGGATTGGGAGATCTAGTGATTCTTGAGCTTGCAATAATGGAGTCTTCAAGTTTTGGGCGAGCTACCAAGCTGGAGGTAGGTGGAGGGCATTAAATAGCCCTCACAAAAATCTGGCCGTTGAGACCTTTTTCCCGAGCCAGCGGTAGTACCGCTGCGCCGGGCGGTACTACCGCTGGCGCCTTCTGCGCCGCGGTCAAACCAGCGTGCGCTGACTGCGCCTTGAATCCTCATGAGCGGTACTACCGCCCGAAGTGCCGGTAGTACCGCACATGGCCTTCCGAACCTCCTTTCAGCGGTACCGCGAGCGGTACTGCCGCTGAGCTGGTCAACCACCAGCGCTGACCAACCTGAGCCAGCGGTACTACCGCCCGTAGTACCGCTGGTACTGCCGCACATGGTCGCCAGAACCCCTTTGGGCGGTACCGCGAGCGGTACTGCCGCCTGCCTTTTGGCAAAGAGTACCCAGCGGTACTACCGCCCGAAGGGGCGGTACTACCGCCCGAAGCCAAAGACAACTCCTTCTCTTCCTTTTCTCGATGCGATATCAACGGAGATGATTGCAAAACCTGATCACACTTAACAAGGAGTTAGGGGCACATGTTGTATTGTCAACATCACCAAAATATGAGTAAGAGCAAATTATGCTCTTTCAATCTCCCCCTTTTTGGTGGATGATGACAATACAACGATTTGCCACAAACAATTTGTAAAATTTAGACGGAGCTCCCCCTATATGTGTGCATATTCAAGGATAGCTTTTGAATGCTCAAATGCACAACAAATAGGATCAACACTCCCCCTAGATTTTACAAACCGTGCAAGATAAAATATAGAGCATATTACAACAAGAGCATGGGAATAAAAGTTTAGAGTTCAACATGTCTTACACCATGCATAACAAACGAGGTTCACAACATAAACGAGGTCCACAACATAAAAACGACAAACCAAGTTCACAAGCTCATAAAAAAACCAAGAAACGCAAAGCTTGTAACTTCCCATGCAAAACCCTTCGAAGGCCTAATAGATGTTTCTCCCCCTTTGGCATCAAGACACCAAAAAGGAGAGAAACCGATGCTAACGTCCCGGGTTCACTCGTTGCTTGAGGGGCGAGGGCGACGACGAGAGGACACTTCTTCTTCAACATCTTCATAGTCCGACCAAGTGAAGATTTCACCTTGGGAGTTCTTCGCTTGCCACTCTTCATAAGTTGGAATGTTCTTCTCCGAGCCGGAAGCAACTTGTTCACCTAGTCACGGCGACGTTGAATGTCGAGTTGACGAGCAAGCTTCTCTTTCTCTTCACGTTCCCACGAGCGCTTCTCAAGAGCCTTGGTCATACCAAACACTTTCTTCATTTGACGAGCCATCCAAGTGAAACCACTCTCCTTGGCAGCCCGAGAGGGGCCTTCATCACCTACAACTCCCTTGTCCTTGCCTTAGCAGTTTTGGTACCCTTGTCCTTCTCGCTATGATCTTTGACACGGAGTTGCTTGGGCTTGTGGATGATCCAAGTGTTGGGGTCACTAAGTCCCACAGCGGGATGCTTTCCCACTTCCAAAGGATAATCTTCATGATGAGGGGCCGAAGCAAGCATTCTTCTTGAATATGGTGACGTTCCATATCTCATTCCAAAGGTAATCCATAACATCCAGTTTCTTCCCTTTGGATCTCCATTGATGAGTCATGACCATCAAGGTAACTAGGTAGCTGTGAATTTGATCAAATTTCCAACCTTGGGGTTGATGGTTTCCCGGTAAATGCGATGCATGATCTCATATGGAGGGTAAAGACCCTCCGAGTTGCCAACGGTGTACTTCTTCCAAAAGTAGAGAGGAGCAAGGTCATCCTTGGGCTTGGGCCTTGGATCAACATGAACCCGAAAGTACTTGTCGTCGAGGGCATCGGTCCAATGAGGACCAAAATCTTCATACCCAAGCATAGAGCCAATATCACTCCAAAGAGCGGTGAGCTTCCTGTCTTTAGTCATCCAAGTGATGTAGCGTGGCTCCTCGGTGCCAAAATAGACTGTGGCAAGGAATTGGCAAACTAGAGCTTCATCATAATTCTGTTGGAGGGTGATGAAAGGAACAATCCCAAACTCATGGCACATAGACAAGGCTTCTCCAAAGTATTCTGGCTTTCTCTCCATGTGAGGGATATCAATGTACCTCAGCTCTAGCACATTGTCATTGGGCTTGCGATGAAGTATCTCATTGTAGCACTCCTCTTGAAAGCGGGTATAGAAGAAAGGATTGTTGCCCCGAAACTGAGGTGTCAAATTCACTCGATCAACTGCATATGGATCTCTTTTCCTCAAGGAAGTGTAATCTTTGTCAGACATTTCACTAGCTGTCAAGTTCTTGCTCTTGTTCCTGCACTTTCTTCTTCGGAGCAGCCTTCTTGCTCTTGGTGACCGGGGACCATACACCTCTTCCATTGTGGGATCAAACTCCTCGTCCATCTCGTCAACCCTAGGTTTCTTTCCCCGAGACTTAGAACCACTCGAACCACCTGTGAATAGCATGGGGTAGGAAAGCATGGAGATGAGTAACACACAAATATTTCACGAATAGGAAACCAAGAACACGAGTGAACACAACTTGGAGGAAACAAATGCTAGGTGGGAGTACAACATCTAGGAAGGTTGGATTTGACACAAGATGGTGATACATTCAAGAGGAACATGAAAAACATCCATATCATATCCAACAAATCTAGATGGAGAACTACAAAACTAGCCAAAGATTCTTCACAAGATTCATACACAGGGTTCTAGGCATCCTAGATTGCATCTCTACCGCACCAATTTGTCAAGAACACCAAGAGGGAAGCAATCTAGTCATCTCCATCCATCAACTAGATGAGAGAGAGGGAGAGAGCTTACCGGTGCTCATGGCAAAGGATCGAGGGAGGGAGAGATGCCCGAGAGGTCCCGGGGCCGGGGGTGCAAGAACCACGGCCGGGGGCTCGGTCCCGGGGTGAGGATGGCCGGCGGCGGCGGTTTCACGGAGGAGAAGAGGGGCGGATGGGGAAAGTGAAAGGATTGACTTTCACCCATCCGCCCGAGCCTTATCCTGAGAAAAACCGCACGAGCGGTACTACCGCTCGATCCAGCGGTAGTACCGCCCCCGATTCCTGCGCGGCCCGGGCAGCGGTCCCACGCGCTGGCAAGGGGCTGAGGCACCCGAGCCAGCGGTAGTACCGCTCCAGGGGCCGGTAGTACCGGTGCCAGGGGGCAAAAACTTTTTATGACTCCAAATGAAGCCGTAAAAAGAATTTGTCACCGGTTCCGACCATCAACTTTGCCGAGAGCATGAAATAAAAGGTATTTGAGACGGAGTGGCTTAGGATAAGGTTGTGGCTTAGGATAGAACTCGAAACTGGAGAGAGAGAGTTTGCCCAAAAATGCAAGAATCGACACGAAAGGCCAAATTTGAGCACTCTCCCAAAGCGAAAGGTCTAAAACACCCAAATAAGAGCCAAATAAGATCAACTCCTCATAAGGAGGAGGGCGGTGGCCTAGGCCACCATGTAAGAGTGTATGTGGCGTGACACCGCGAAGATGTATCTTGGGTTCACAACCACTACTCATCATTTAAGCTCACAATTCATAGCACGAATATAGAGAGGCAAATGAATTCTTAATGTCGGCATAATGGGGGGAGGGATAGTCCAATGGATTAGGACCGCACTCCCCCTATGTCCATGCCTACACCTAAACCAAATAGATAGTCAAAATATAGGTGTGTATGCAAGATGGTCAAGTCAAGCTCCTAGAATCCACGATATTTAGCTCATGCCTCAAGAAGGTGAATCTTGCTTCATCAAGTGGCTTCGTGAAAATGTCGGCAAGTTGATCTTTGGTTGGAATATAGCCAAGCTCAATATCACCACGAGCAATATGATCCCGAATAAAATGATGACGAATCTCAATATGCTTCGTTCTTGAGTGTTGCACCGGATTGTGGCCAATCTTGATAGCACTTTCATTGTCACACAAAAGAGGCACTTTGTCACAATTGACACCGTATTCCTTTAAAGTTTGCCTCATCCATAACAATTGAGTGCATGCACTAGCGGCCGCCACATACTCGGCTTCGGCGGAGGATAGAGATATGCAATTTTGCTTCTTAGAAGACCAACTCACCAAGGACCTACCAAGAAATTGGCATGCCCCGGAAGTTGATTTCCTATCATCCTTGCAACCGGCCCAATCCGAATCCGTGTACCCGGCAAGAGAGAAATTAGTGCCCTTTGGGTACCACAAACCAAACCTTGGGGTATCAACCAAATATCGAAGGATTCTATTGACCGCCACCATGTGGCTTTCTTTAGGAGCGGCTTGATACCTTGCACACACCCCTACACTCAACACAATATCGGGTCTAGATGCACAAAGATAAAGCAAAGAACCAATCATAGAGCGATAAAGTTTTTGATCAACATCGATACCGTCGGGTTAAGTTCAAGATGGCATTTGGTGTCCATGGGAAACCGCTTCCCTTAGCATTGTGCATATTGAACCTCTTGAGCATGTCTTGGGTATATTTGGTTTGAGAGATGAAAGTCCCTTCATTCAATTGCTTGATCTCAAAACCGAGAAAGAACTTCAATTCGCCCATCATAGACATCTCGAACCTATCGGTCATAAGCTTTGAAAATTCATCATTGAAAGCTTTGTTAGATGAGCCAAATATAATATCATCAACATAAAGTTGGCATATGAAAAGCTCCCCTTTAACCCTCTTGGTAAAGAGAGTGGGATCGATTTGCCCCAATTCAAATCCACGGTCTAGCAATAGCTCTCTTAGGTGCTCATACCAAGCACGAGGTGCTTGTTTGAGACCATAGAGCGCCTTATCAAGCTTGTAGACATGGTTAGGGAATTTAGGGTCCTCGAAACCCGGTGGTTGCTTAACATATACCAACTCCTTTAAAGGACCATTAAGAAAGCACTTTTCACATCCATTTGTTGCAATTTAAAGTTATGATGTGATGCATATGCAAGAAGGATACGGATGGACTCAAGGCGAGCCACGGGTGCATAAGTCTCTCCAAAATCAATGCCTTCAACTTGAGAGTACCCTTGTGCAACCAATCTTGCCTTGTTCCTCACAACCATTCCACTCATCTTGCTTGTTCTTGAATATCCACTTTGTGCCTATAACATTGCGGCAATCTTTTGGCTTCTCAACTAGATTCCACACTTTGTTGCGCTTGAAGTTATTGAGTTCATCATGCATAGCTTCTAACCAATCCGGATCTTCAAGAGCTTCAAACACTTTCTTTGGTTCCACCATGGAAATATGAGCTTGATGTTCACTAAAGCTTGCCAATTGCCTTCTTGTGGTAACACCTCTCTTGTGGTCACCAAGGATGTTTTCTAGATGGTGACTCTTTATTTCAAAGTCTTTTCAATCTTGCTTTACGACGGGCTTCGATATCTCTATTGCATCTTGGAGGTATCTCTTGATCATCTTGATCATTTGAGTCCCCGTCTTGACCGGAATGTTGACCTTGATCATCTTGAAGCACATCTTCAACAATGGAAGGAGAGGGTTGATCTTGGTCATGACCTTGGCTAGCATCAACAATAGGAGAACTTGGTTCTTGCATAGCAACTTGGTCAACATGAGGAGGGTCTTGAACTTGTTCTTGGGGTGGTGCATCATTTGCTTCCATGATAGGCGCCGTTTCAACTTGTGATGAAGAGGCCTCCACTTGAATGGAGCTTGGACTTGCTTGAGGAGACTCGTAATGAATCTCAACGGGACGATGGAAACCAATGCCCATTCTTCTTATAGCATCTTGAGGCTCTTCATTATCTACATCACAAACATGAAATTGCGCCACTTGGGAGCCGTCATTCTCATCGAACCTCACATCACAAGATTCTATGACTTTCCCAACGGTTTTGTCATAGACTCTATAGGTGTGAGATTCGGCACCGTACCCAACAAAAACACCCTCTAAAGCTTTAGATTCAAATTTAGACAAACGAACACTTTTGTTCTTATAGAAACACTTACAACCAAATACTCGGTAGTAGGAGACATTGGGCTTGTTGCCGGTGAGCATCTCATAAGATGTAAACTTCTTGCCAACTCGAAAGAATAGCCGGTTTGATGAATGACACGCCGTGGAGATAGCCTCGGCCCATAAGAATAGAGACTTAAACTCCGCCAACATAGACCTTGCCATATCCATGAGAGTCCGGTTCTTCCTTTCGGCTACACCATTTTGTTGAGGGGTATATGCAGCGGAATATTGATGACGAATCCCCTCTTCACTAAGAAACTCATTTAAGGTGTAGTTCTTGAACTCGGAGCCATTATCACTCCTAATGACCAATATAGGGACATTGTGTTGGCGTTGAACTTCATTGGAAAAGTCGATGACGGCTTGTTGGGTCTCATCCTTCGTCTTGAAGAAATAAACCCAAGTAAATCTTGAATAGTCATCAACAATCACCAAACAATATTTCTTCCCACCAAGACTTGGTTGAGGCACGGCACCAAAGAGATCAACATGAAGAAGTTCCAATATCCTCTTTGATGAAATGATGGTCTTGCTTGGATGGGGAGAATCATGCATCTTTCCTTCAACACAAGCCCTACAAAGACGATCTCTAGAAAAAGAAACATTGTCTTTTAGTCCAAGAATGTGGCCACCCTTGTGAAGACTTTGCAAAGTTCTCATGTTGACATGGGACAAGCGGCGATGCCACAACCATCCCACGTCGGCCTTTCCGAATAGGCATATTGCTTGAGTGTTGGTAGACCCCGAAAAGTCCACCACGAACAACTCATTTTCAACATACCCAACGAACATGACCTTTAGAGTCTTGCTCCTCAAGAGTACCACCATATCAATAGTAAAATGGACATCAAAATTCATCTTATTAAGTGCACGAACGGACATAAGATTGTAACCGAGGGACTCGACAAGCATGACATTTACAAGGGTGATATCCTTTGCAACTACCACCTTGCCGAGACCCTTACCTCCGCTTTTGATTTATCACCATAGGAGACGGATGCTTGATTTATATTTGGTCCCAACTCCGTCATGATCTCCTTGCTTCCGGTCATATGACTAGTGCATCCACTATCAACCACCCATTTAGACCCACCGGAAGCATAGTCCTACAAGAAATCATTGCTTGGTTTTAGGTACCCATTTCTCAATGGGTCCTCTTTTGTTAGCAACAAGGGTCTTAGGAACCCAAATAGAGTAAGCAATGTAACCATCATAAGGACCAACATATTTTGCATAAACATCCCATAATAATCAACATAAAGAATGTAGTTGGGATTGTTATGCCCCGCAAAGTCACTACGAGTGGTCTTGCCCCTAGTGGCATTACCACCCGCAATGGAAGTCTTGGCTTGTGCGGGCTTGGCATTGGTGTTGCTCTTCTTCTTCTTTGCCTTGGCCACATAACCAAGACCCTCCTTCCCTTTGTGTGGCTTTTGCTCAAAAATTTGAGCAACAACCTTTTCTTTACCTTTAGGAATAGAGGTCTTGGCACTAGTGGCCTTGGCAAGCTCAACCTTCAACCTAGCATTTTCCTCAATAACATTTGCATGATCACAAGAGGGAGTAGAGTGCTAGGTGAGTTAGATTTAGAAAGTTGAGTTTGAAGTTGCTCATGAGACTTGACTAGAAGAGAGTGGGTACTTTCCAAGGCCTTGTGAGCCTTGTTAAGTTTCTCCACATCCTCAAGGAGTCTAGCATTAGCAACCACAAACTCGGCTTTCTCCTTTTTAATCACTTTATATTTAGCAAAGACATGGTCTCTATCCTTAATGATTTTAGCAATTATTTCATCATTTTTATCATCAAGAGACTCAATTCTTTCCTCAAGAGAGTTCTATATTCACTCTCTTCTTGAAGAGAGGCATTCAAGGATGCAATGGTGAGAGAATCCTCTCTCTCAATTTTCCCTTGTCATCAAGGATTTCTTCGGCCGCATCAAGTTGTCTCAAGAGAGACTCAACATATGCCTTAGTTTCACCTTGCAAGTTAGCCACAATAGTATCGGAAGCAACAAGTTCTTTCTTAATCACAAGACTAGTTTTATCATCTATTTCATGCATAGTCTTGGGAGTAGAAGATGATACCTCGGTGACGGAGCCATGAGGCAACGAGCGGTGTTGATGGAGAGGTTCTCATTGGGGGATTCGAAGAGAGAAGGAGGTGGAGTTGATACAATGGCCAAAGCGGCCACCTCACGAGTGGGTTCTTCTTCTTCTTCGGAATCCTCGGAAGGATACTCTTCTTGAGTCATCAACACAATTCTTGGTGCTTTCTTGAAGAATGGCTTCCTCTTGACAAAAGGCTTCTTTTGTATCATGTTTGATTGGCCCTTGAGGACAAGCCTTCCACCGTTTTGCTCTCTATTCTCATATGGACAATCTTTGATGAAGTGATGCTTGTTATGACAATTGTAGCAAGTCTTTATCCTATTAGCAAACTCCTTCTTCCCACTTGGATTGTTTGATCGATCAAGTTGAGCCTTTGCCTTGGCCGGGTCATTCCAAAATGTCCTTGTTGCAAGAGCTATGTGACCATGGAGGGCTTGTTCAAGTTCATCGGGAGGAAGGTTGTTCGGGCATGCTTCAACTTCATCATGTTCATCAAGGCACACAACCTTGGCCTTCAAAGCAAGAGAGGGACCTTGCTTCATTCCCATGGCCCTAGCACGGTTGTCTAGAGCATTCTTGGTGGCAACCTTGGAGGCTTGCATCTCTTGCATAACTTCATTGGATGTCATCTCAAGGTAGTTGAATTTTCCTTGAAGGGCCTTCAAGTCAACGGGCTCGAAGGGCATGAGTGCATTCACATACTTCCTCTTGATCCAAGCATCATCCACATAGGTTGCCCCAACATTGAAAAAGGCTTGGCAAGAATCTTGAGTCTTGCATACATCTCTTCATGAGTTTCACTATCAAGCATGTAGAAGCCTTCGGCTTCATTGTTCAAAGCATCAAATCTATTCCTCTTCATGCTTTCATTTCCAAGAACACCTCAAGGCAATCCCAAGCTTCTTTGGCGGTGGAGACATTTTGAATGTGATGAAGACCACTTTCTCCAACGGCAAGTTCAATCATGTGGAGAGCGGAAGCATTGAGTTGTTTCTCGGCCACCTCTCTTCTTGTCAAGTTGTTAGGATTCACGGCCTTGTATCCCTCTTGAATGATCCTCCAAAGCTCGATAGAGGAACTGTTGATATGAGATTTCATTAAGTGTTGCCAAGTAGCAAAAGCCAATGCATTAAGTTTAGGAGGTGGACCCAAAGGGTTTATGCGAGTATGATGGATAGGTGGGTCGGGAGAGTACACAAAGGGAACCCCATGGTACTCCGGCTTCCCACCTTCGGGATGGTGGTAGATGTGGATGGAGGGATTTCTTAGTTTGGTTTCTTCATCCCCTTTCTTTTTCCTTTTCCTCCTCGGTTTCACCGTCATGGAGGTAGCGGAGTCCTCTAGTGGGGTGGTCTCCTTAGGAACCTTGCCACTTGCGAGTTGCTTGATCAAGTCACGCATCTCGGCAAATTTGGTATCCATGGACGATTCAAAGATGTCTCCATCAATTTGAGATCGGCCATGGATGCCGTAGTGGCTTGGTCATCCGCGGGATCACCATCACTTCGTGTCATACTTCTCTTAGGCGGTTAAGCCCAACAAGAGAGCCGAGGCTCTGATACCAATTGAAAGGATCGTATGACACCTAGAGGGGGGGGGGTGAATAGGTGCTACTTCAATTTTAGTACTTTTTAAATTAGGCTTGACACAAAAGGTAAATTCTCTAGATATGCAACTATGGTGAATTTACCTATATGACAAGCTAGCAACTAAAAGTACATAAGTAAAGACTAAACAAGGATAGAAGTAACCGAAGTGAAAGCACGCGGAGACACGGATGTAATCCCGAGTTCCTCCTTTTTAGGGGAGTACGTCTCGTTGGAGAGGTGTGAGCTACCACGAAGGTCAAAACTCAACCGCCACAAAGGCGGACGCACCTTCTTCTCCGATGAACCGCACCACAAAGGTTTGGTTCACCTTCCACTATCGGAATCCTTCAAGGCGGAATCCGGAGCCCTTACAACAACGATCCGGGGCACAACCCACAAGAGGATTGGGGGCTCCCGAACAGCTACAAATCTGTCACAAAGACAACAAGTGAGTACAACAAGAAGCTAGGTTTTCCTAATGGAAATCCTAGCCAAGGGGCCCTCAAGTAAATGAGGGGGAAATGAAGAACGGCTTGGTGAAGATGTAGATCCGGGCTTCTCCTTCAATCCTCCAAGTATCAACGAGTTTGGGTGGAGGGATTGGGAGATCTAGTGATTCTTGAGCTTGCAATAATGGATCTTCAAGTTTTGGGCGAGCTACCAAGCTGGAGGTAGGTGGAGGGCATTAAATAGCCCTCACAAAAATCTGGCCGTTGAGACCTTTTTCCCGAGCCAGCGGTAGTACCGCTGCGCCGGGCGGTACTACCGCTGCGTCTTCTGCGCCGCGGTCAAACCAGCGTGCGCTGACTGCGCCTTGAATCCTCATGGCGGTACTACCGCCCGAAGTGCCGGTAGTACCGCACATGGCCTTCCGAACCTCCTTTCAGCGGTACCGCGAGCGGTACTGCCGCTGAGCTGGTCAACCACCAGCGCTGACCAACCTAAGCCATCGGTACTACCGCCCGTAGTACCGCTGGTACTGCCGCACATGGTCGCCAGAACCCCCTTTGGGCGGTACCGCGAGCGGTACTGCCGCCTGCCTTTTGGCAAAGAGTACCCAGCGGTACTACCGCTCGAAGGGGCGGTACTACCGCCCGAAGCCAAAGACAACTCCTTCTCTTCCTTTTCTCGATGCGATATCAACGGAGATGATTGCAAAAACCTGATCACACTTAAACAAGGAGTTAGGGGCACATGTTGTATTGTCAACATCACCAAAATATGAGTAAGAGCAAATTATGCTCTTTCAGTATCACCCCAAGCATCTATCCTAACAGTTTAACCAGTGGCATGGTCTTTCGAGTAAATGGTACACATCTCTTTCCAGTTGTGGATTACCTTGTTCTCATATATAGCCCGCTTTTTCATTAAGGTGCAAATACATACAAAGTGGAGTTACATTGCAAAGTTAATAGGAAAATCACATGTTAAGTACTTCCACATATCTGTCCCACACTTCATCCCTCTCGACTAAGATATTTCTTTCCCAATCCCACCCAAATCTACTCTGAGGAGGAATTTCGCTATCAATCTCATAGTGCTCATCGAAGTTTTGCACCTTTATACGATTTTCTCCTTTGTGACATCCACGCCACACTTCTCGTGAACATTTTTATAGGATGGCGGTACACTTGTGACTTCCATCTATTTTGGGCATGATATTCATTGTTGTGATGCTCAACAAGCATGGCCAAGAAGGCACAGTCCATCTTGGGAGTCCATTGCTTGTAATTTCTGCTGAACTTTCTCCCCTTTGCTTCCTCCATAGACCTACACAAGTAAATAGAAGGAAGAACAACAGACATACAAAATGTATTAGCAAAAGAAGTAAGAACAATAGAACATAAATAAGATCTTATCATATATATTATTATTTGTCACAATAATGCATGTACAAAATAACCCAAAGGCACCATCAAGTAATCATCACAAAAAACCCAAAAGGCACCATGCATTATCCACGACCTACTTCTAGCCCTATCACAAAAAAAACACCACCAGCTACCTAACACACACGTCCTACTACACCTCTAGTTCTGCATGGGCAACAAGGTAATCAACATACAGTTCGACGGCAAATTGATTCCTCAAATTTCTTCCATGCATTAGTGACTTTAACACTTCTAATGTAACCAACACTATCTTCAGGTTGAGCTACTAGTTTATTATCCACATCCTCCAACCAGTGGCGGAGCTTCAACAAAATCTTTGCAGGGGCGAAGCTGCAAAATCTATGACCTAGCTAGAATTTCCCCAATTCTAATATGCAAAAATCGGAGCTAAAAAGTACGAGCTGAAATGGGATTTCGGTAGGGAAGGGGAAATTTCCCAGGAGCGAGACTCGGATACACGGAGAGAGCCTATCGGACGGCCGGAGCTTGGATGGACGGAGGCCGGGCAGCCTGCGACTGTGAGCAGAGGCGCAGTCTACTTCCTGCTGCTGATGGCCAAGAGGAGGCGGATGGATAAATTACTCCGGCTGACCGCCGTCGTCGCCTCGTGCCGCCGCCGGCCCGTCACGCCCACAATCCCATCCCCGTGCTTAGTGGCCGCCCAAGTTTGTGAGACGGAGAGAAACGAGAGAGAGAAAGCAGAGAAACCTCTTCATTTCACTGCTCTGTTCTGTCGCACACGAGTACACGATGCTCACAGCTAGAAGAAAAGAACGAATGGGCCTTATGTTAGCTGGGCCGATGGAGCATACTACAGGGTAGTAGAAACTTTTGCTTTTCGCTGGGGGGGCGACCGCCCTTTTCGCCCCCGTGAAGCTCCGCCGTTGCCTCCAACCATATGTCGTCCATCATGTAGTGTCGATTCCTTCTATAGTTTGTGCAACTCACAACAAGCATTAATAATTCAAAACTGCAAAAATATTAGTACTCCCTCCATCACGGTTTACACGGCGCACATGCGGTTTCTCTGTGCCCAAGGTTAGCGCTAATTGGTTGTAAAATCGGTTGCCTAGGACGTAATTTCAACAACGCTGGTTAGGCCCACATCTCCCGCCCCGCCTAAGGCTTGTGCCAATGCATCGTTTCTTAGCACATTATCATAGGAGCATTAAAAATTTAATAGACAACTAGTACAATGCATTGTATCTTAGAGGTTGTATCTAAATTTAATGATTTGGCTCTCATGCATGCATATGGTTGGGCTAGCAACATTTTTTACCTATGGCCACGTGCAAAAGTTGTATGTTAGCTGAGAGCAAGTACAATAAGCCTAGTCAGCAGGCTATAAGTCGGTCCACGTCAGCAAAAATATTAGCTGGAAGGGAGAGAAGGAAAGAGAGAGAACGCAGCGGGCGCTTCATCTATCGCCGGCTCTAGCGCTGGAAACAAGACGCTGTCGCCGGCATGCAGCCTTCCGCTAGCGCTTGAGTGGGCTGTACGCATTAAGTGCATGTCCCCTTGAGTCTTGCATGCAACGATTTGCTTTGCTAGTGTTAGATAATTAAATATTTAATAAAGCCATCTATTAGCCATCTAATAGCCCAGCTATTGTACTACTGTTTGTTTTTGACGACTCTAGATGACATGGCATGAGCTTGTAGCCAGCAGCCGGCTACATTATTGTTCTTGCTCTGAGATACAACATCACCCTCTCTCTTCATTTAGTACTATGCCACATAAGCAAAACACATATGAAACCGTGCTAAAAAACTTGCATTGGCATAGGCCTAATAGAATCGTAATTAGGCCGTAACTGAGTCATTTTTCTTCATGCATTGATGGAGCACATGCATGCAGAAATCCCACCCCGCGTACACACCAACAAAGGAATATGATGGAGAGGAGACTGACGGCTGATTTCCGTAACTCACGCCAGAATTAAACTAGCGATGAATGCAATCGCGTCTAAAATCTCCCTCAATGTGAAACTGCATGATTTTGAAACCACGCCGTGTAAAACGTGATGGAGGGGGTACATAGTGAGCATGTGTCTTTCATTTATTACGTCTTTATTGAAAGACCATATGGACATATGTTATGTGGTCCTTTGTGTCAAAACTACAAGTATATTCATCTAAGCAAAACAACACAACCACAAGCATGTTTCTCAGTAGGGAAACTAGATCGGGGTGGCACTCGAGGGAGATGAGGGTTTTGTCCTACAACAATGAACATGCATCGGGAAGCCGGAGTTCGAGATGCAGGTGTGCCGGGCGTCGGAGCTCCATCCAATCGGCCTCGTACCTGCACAGGAAAGAGCGAGATGATAGGGGCCTGGAAGGTGGAGTTGTGCCTAGCCAGAGAAGGAGAGGACGGGAGTCCGGACTACCTGCGTGATGTTGCGCCTCTTAGGTCGCCCACGTGCGAGGTTGTCGAGCGGAGGAGAGGATGAATTTATGTCGCTCGGGTTATGCGCGAAGCAGTGGGCCGCAAATACCTCGCGGCGTCGAGACTGACCCTCTATATCAGGTGTCCTCTTTCTTTTGCCGCTCGGATCCGCGTCTCGATATCGAGCCAGAATACCCGGTTTCAATATCTAGACCGACCAAACAGCTGAAATCCTGCTATTCAGTGTTGACACCAGCCGAAGCGTCCACTATATATCTAGGCGCAGATCGAAAATCCAAAATGAAGCATAATAGCAGTAGCTCACGTTTGCACTAGGCTTTTTAAATTAAGTGGTTCCAATTTTGTACGAAGTCGTCTCCGCTCCAACGTATTGTACTCCTAGTACTCTACTACGGACTAGCATGGCCATATTGTTTGACTCGATATTTTGTTTGTAGTCGTACGTGAGCAATGGGACGAGGTCGACTGTTTGACCCTGCATTTTGTACGTACGTTTTTCATGCGCTCTGCTTTGGGCGTGCGTGCGCCATGCCGAAAGGTCGTAAAGGCCCACGGCAGTCCGGTCAACAAAAGTTGTTGGATTCCATCCCGTTCCGGATCGTTCTCCCCAGGGCCGGGCCCGCCGCTTTGGCTTAATGTAGACCCTTTTTTAAGGTGGCGATGCCGTGCCTCTTTCCGGTCCCGACAAAGTTGCTGATTTTTCCTCGTCACTTCTTCCCAGGTTTTGTAACGGATGGAGTAATGGAAGGATGGGCGGAGTTTTTTTTTTCTTTCTTTGATTGAAACGTGGATCAGACCAGCGAGTAAAAAAGGTTGACCACTACCACCCAAAAGATATCGTCGGGATAGATTGATACAGAAATTCGTGCTGAAACTAAAAGATTGATCAGGAATTTATCCTATTTTTGTTGCAGAATTCAGAGAGAACGCTTTGCTAATTCGTGCTTCACTCCCTTTCGAGAGCACATGTTGTTTGCACACGTACATGTTCAGGGACGAAGCTAGGCAAAAACGTCACTGGGGTCATGTCTACTTTCCCACTATTTTAGTGGGGTCATCTTCTACAAATTTTCATTAGCTAGTGCTAATTAGCGAAGGTTTTGTGCTTTTCATTGGGGTCAGCTGACACCAACGCTTGTGAGGCAGCTCCGTCCCTGTACATGTTTGTCCTAGCTAGTGGCTGCGTCTGACCTTTCCTTCCCTCGATCGAAGGCTACAGCTGACTTGAGACTTTGTTAATGGATGCACACGTACTCCGGCACGGCGACTCTGGTTTTGATCTTCATGATGCAGGCAGCGCTGGAGCAAGCTCGGCGCGTTGAGGTCGATGGTGCAGGTTGGAGGCCCTGCGGGGTTCGAGTTCCGACGACTTCCCGTCCGCCTGGGGACATCGGCCGATCCAAGGTGTATGGCGATGCGGCGGCGGCGCGCCATCGGTGCGATCTGCTCTTCGTCGGCGTCAACGCAGTGCAGGAGAAGGACTTGAGTGTTATTTTGACTTTCGTGGAGGTCCTTTCTGTAATGAGTTTGCTGTAATGTTTGTCTGTACCCTCGCAAAAAAAAAAATGGATGCACACGTACATGTTGTCTGAAGAACGTATCCCACTCCCACGTACGTGCTCCTTTGCGCCGACGGCCTATTTGTGTGGCCAGTACAGTAGTATAAATAATTAGCAGCTCGCCTCCATCGCAACCTCCAGCCCTACACTGCATGCCCTGATCGAGATCACTGATCGGTTCTGTTCCAGCTGCTCCCTCACGAATTATTCACAGCTTTTGTTGCTCATCTTATTTGTGTAGGCGCATCACACCCTCTGCTTTGCCCAGGTCAAGGCTTTCCAATACACGATACTATTCTTTATTCATTCAAAATATTCATGGGTACAAGAATAGTATCATGGGGTGTGTCGAGCCAAACATGGACTTAGTTTCAATATTTTTTTAAACCAACACTATGTAGGATAAAGTTTGCCCATTAGTGTGATAGTAGGCCCCTTCTTTTGTTCTTTTCTTTTTCGCCCGATCGATTTCTGTTGTTCTTACTTTTGTTCTTCTCTTTCCGCTTGATCGTTTTTGTTTAAATGAAAGATAGAACCAATGGATTATGTCGAAGAGTCTAGGAGGCTAGGCGTGTCACGCATTGTGTTTACCTTAGGATCAACACCAACTGGTTTATCCATGCATTGTTTGTTTCTAAACATGGTGAAAGCATGAATCTTACATCGGATGATTCAGAGAAGACCAAATTGCTAATCAAAATTCTCATGGTAGTATAGGATCTAAATAATTTTGTAACTTTCTACAACTATTACTGACAAAAAATCGTAGCAATTGCTCATCAAAGTCTAATGGTAGTACAGTTGATTTACACATAGTTGTAACTTTACATCTTGCTAACAAGAAATCCCATGATTTTTTTTTTCCAGATCCGACATGGAGGGAAAACAAACACTAGAGCCTTGGCGCAGCGGTAAAAGCTGCTTCCTGGTGACCATGAGGTCACGGGTTCAAGTCCTGGAAACAACCTCTTGCAGAAATGCAGGGAAAGGCTGCGTACTAAAGACCCAAAGTGGTCGGACCCTTCCCCGGACCCAAAACTAGAAATATTGCGTGCTTTGAAAATAAATGGCCAGCGGAGCCAATTGAGGTGATGCATCGAGTATGTTATTGGATTGATTGGTGGGCAAATTTGCAGAGATCGAAGGACGCAAAATTGGATCTACACCGGGGCGCATAGCTGCTGGCGCGAGTCGCGGATGAAGTGTTCAGAGGGGCTAAAGGATGGGCAACCTGAAGACCAAGACTTGGTGGCGTATAAAAAACCTCAGCTGGAGTAGTTGTTTAGCTTAGTTCGGTTCTCTGCCTATGCTGCTTGGCTGTAATAAGAGTTGCTTGGAGTAGTTCGTTGGTTGTTAAAATTCGCTGGGTGGAGTTTCTTCTGGTGGTTGTTTGCGTTGTGGTGGGCCTTGTAGCGAATGGTTTCTTTTAATTAAAATCGGGGAGAAATCCCTTTAATTTAAAAAATAACCTTTTTTTACAAAACTGGTCAGAGTGTTTTCTTCACAAAACGAATTTGCCCACTTCCCAGAAAGGACAGACTACGAGTTGGAAACGCGCACAACCATCGTCGGCCTCTATTTCTACCTCGAAGACACAAAGTCAATTCATAGCATCTTAGGAAGCCAAGTTGGGAACACATTGAAGTTGGAAACCAACTGGCATTAGTGTCCATGGCAGGTTTCATCTCCGCATCAGTCAGTTGTGGTGTTAACCAGTAGTCTAAGATGGCCAAAATTAACATGAGTTAAATTTGAAATAAACATTATTTATACTGATTTTTTATACTTCAAACTCACTATTATAAAACACCAAATGTTAACATATCTTGATATGTTTTCTCTTAGTTATCATATTTAGTCACATGATAGTGATGCTAATTATTAGTTATGTTATTTATTATACAATTTATCGTTTCATCACTAAGTAGTGCGCTTAAAGTGAGCAGAATTCAAACAATTTTTTATTGAATATTATTTTTAAATTTTTGTTGCAATGGATCCAAGTCCCCTTTAATATGAGAAGAATAAAACGGATAATATCATTGCATGGATGCACTAATTTCCGACATGTGCATGGTTTTATATTGTCTAATGAATGTATTTGTAGAGATAGCTAAATGGATCTCAATAAATATCTTGCTAGCAGTAGAAGCAAGTCCAAAAATCTAGACCATCAGGTTGTTTATGAAGCTTGTCACCAAATCTCCAGCATGGTTCTTTAATAGATTTTACGTAGTCAACAATGACCTACATCTTCGAGGTTGTTTATGAACAAGTTGATAACTTTTATATGCTACGTACTTTGTATTCAAATCGACTTCCTAGCTATAATCAACGACTAGCATCAAACGGAACATATTAGATTACTTTTGCAAACATACGATTTTATTACATTATGTGTTAGCTGCAATACTTGAAGGATCCCACAAGTATCATCAAGCTCTCAACTTAGCTTAAAATCAACCGCCATTAATTGATTTCTATCATGCAATCAATCTGATGTGCTAGATTGACCCCATGGTGGAGGTTGTTATGCGTCGGTGAAGAAATGAATCAATGGTGGTGGAGTAGCTAACAAATCTTGTTGGAAAGTGAAAATTTAGTTGCTTACTAATCAGGGTAAGAGATGAGTTTCTGGTGACTAGTCCAACTCCAGAATCTTATAAAATTAAGTCTGCTTTGCTGAACTTAGTAACGAAAGAACAATTTTTTGGATCCTATAATGAAGATGTTGCTATCACTTAAATAACTTTGTTCAGTTACGTGACATGCAAAAGGTAAAGATTAGAAAAAAGACATTGTCAAACTGAAATTATTTCCTTTTAGTTAAGAGCTATAGCTAAGAAATTATTGTTATTCTGCCTAAAACTAAGCAACTATTGTTATTTTTGCCTAAAAATAGAATTGATTATTGAATACAATGCAAATATACTTTTATATGAAATTATTACCCTCCTGTTAAAATTATACAACCGAGAAATCAAATCATAAAATTTTACACAACTTGATAGTATCGACTATTTTATATCTACCATCTTCGTATTACGACGCTTATTTTGTACAGCTAGGGATGCCTTACAAGCAAGACCATATGCATCGAAGGGTTGATAACCAATTTTTTTTCATGGCAAGGTTGATAACCAACTAAGAGTGCATGCATGCACTATGGACCTCGATGTGCATACATATTTTCTTCCCATGATCAACACTTGTATTCGAAATTCACTAAAATTCTTAGACGGACTAGACTCCGTGACTCAAACACAGAAAACCATCGAACAAATCGGTCACTTACCTACTAAAATCGAAGCAGATCAAACGTAACTCGGTGATGATTTTTTTGAAGCGATGGAGGAGTCGTGCCGCCCGGGCTGGATGATACTTGATACATACCTGCCGTGAGATACACAGACAAATACTGGAGATCTATCGTGAACTTTTGGCTGTCAGGGCCTACTAAAAAGGACATTGTCAAACTGAAAGTATTTCCTTTTTAATTAAGAGCTATAGCTAAGCAATTATTGTTATTCTGCCTAAAATAAGCAACTATTGTTATTTTTGCCTAAAATAGAATTGATTATTGAATACAATGCAAACATATTTTTATATAAAATTATTACCCTCCTGATAAAATTATACAACTGAGAAATAAAATCATAAATTCTACACAACTTGATAGTATCGACTATTTTATATCTACCATCTTCGTATTACGACGCTTATTTTGTACAGCTAGGGATGCCTTACAAGCTAGACCCATATGCATCGCAGGGTTGATAACCAATTTCTTTTTGATGGCAAGGTTGATAACCAACTAAGAGTGCATGCACGCACGTTATGACCCTCTATGTGCATACATATTTTCTTCCCATGATCAACACTTGTATTCGAAATTCACTAAAATTCTTAGACGGACTCCGTGACTCAAACAAAAAAACCATCGACAAATTGGTCACTTACCTACTAAATTCGAAGCAGATCAAATGTAACTTGGTGATGATTTTTGAAGCGGTGCAGGAGTCGTGCCGCCCGGGCTGGATGATACTTGATACATACTGCCGCTAGATACACCGACAAATACTAGAGATCTGTCGTGAACTTTGGGCTGACAGGGCCTATATAACAGGGCGGAGCTTGAGCCGAACTAATGGGGGGGGGGGGGGGGGGGGGCAAATGGATCAAACATCGCTGTTTTTGGACGAAAAATGGACCAAATGCACTGATTTTTTCTAAACTTTTCGTGGGCTGGGGGGGGGGGGGGGGGGCGACGGCCCCCTGACTTGGTCATAGGTCTGACTCTGTATATAAAGCAGGACCTTGTCGTCCACAACGCTGCTTATCCAACTTTAAATAGCAGATAAACCGTTTTAAAAATTGTTAATCGAAAGCTTGACGATCAGTCTTCATGAACGTCAA